>CM033694.1:17075366-17267866 GCA_019514585.1 Dendrobium officinale | reverse complement strand
GCCCCAAGGGGAGCCGCCCCCTTGCTGGAGTTGGCCGAGAACCTGCCAATACCCGGTGACCTAGACGGAATCCCGCCCCTAGCAGCTGCAGCTGCCGGCTCATCACCACTAGCCTCCTCGTCGGCGAGCACCTGCCACCGATTTCCATACTTCACCTCTCTCTTGCCGCTACCTCTACCACCAAACCCCCCATTTGGAGGAGGTGACCTAAGGCCCCCCCTCTCCCCATCCCAAAGCTTCTCTCTCTAAAACCACTCTAGTGAGAGAAAGAAGTTGGAACAAATGAAGAGCCTCCCCCAAAGTTTTTGGGTTCCTTGAAATTGCATATGCATTAGAAAGAAAAAAACAAAGCAAAGGAAATACAAGATACAACAATGGCTATGCCCTATCACTTTCCTCCCTCAAAAATTCCACAAGAGTTTGGGGGAAAGCATAATCATTAACATTTTTCCAAACAAAATCACCAAAAAGAGCATGGTGAGCACAGTAGTCGGCCGGCTGATTGCTAAGGCGGGGAATATGCTGAAAGATAACCTGACGAAACTTGCTTAGGAACGACAAATCCGGACCATCCACCATCTTGTGGATATTAGAGTTAGGATTGTAAGCCTCCTACAGCCACCGCACCGCATCCATGCTGTCCCCTTCCACTATGAGGCCTCCCGCGTCAAACATCTAGTCCTCAATGCTCTCCCCGATGGCCAAAACCGCCCAACGCTCAGCCTGAGCTAGATCCCAGTGTTCGGTCTGTCTACCCGATGCCACAACAAGTCGTCCGCAGTCATCCCGCATGACCAACCCCAGTCTAGCACAGTTGGATGGAAGTAAGGACGCATCAAAGTTCACCTTGAGCCACGTAGGAGGGGGGTGCACCATAATTTATGGCTCGGCAGCTCAATGGGCTGATGGATGGACCACTGCTCCAAAGGAGGCAAGCAAAATGTCTTTGGAATTTGGGAAAGGACAGTAGCCGCGATCACCTTCGGCGTGCCATAGGGTCTGCCGTGCTTCATGGCATTCCAAGCTCTCCAAGTTTGATACACCACATAGCAAAAGATACGGCCAGTGGCCGGGTTTCTCCTAGACAAAAAAATTTAATGAATCCGTCATCTCCTCGAAGGAGGAAAAGGTGGGCAGGTGGAATCCCCACTCGGCTAAGCATCCCAGCACACGAGTAATTTTTTGGCATTGGATGGTGCAATGATCAATAGTCTCCTCCACGGAACAACCCCACGGGCATAGATTGGTATCAGACAAATTCCTCCTCAAAGCCAAACATTGGTAGGTAGAGCATCCCGTAGCAGCATCCACTAAAAGAACTTCTCCCGCGGATGTAATTTGAGACGGTGGAGCCATCGGAATTGATAGCCCTCCACCCCAATCCGGGCCACGTAAGCCATCGCCACCACAGTCTTGCCAGCACTCGCCCGGGTAAGGTCCGGTGTGTTCGTTCCGCCTCTAGAATTCGTTGGGATCTCCATGATTCAGCTCCCCAACACTTCCCCAAACAAGTTCAGCACAGCCTCACGATTCCATGCGAGGTTATCGTTAAGTAAGGAGCTCACCATCTCGTCCTCCACCCCCTCCACGTTGTAAAACGTAGGCCACTTCTCAATACATCTATCCATTATCTAGACGTCCTGGATTAAGGCGATCCGAGCCCCATTTCCAACATTCCATCTTAGTATAGGTCGAAGAGCCTCCGCCCCCTCACGAATGATTTTCTAAGAGACGGAAGTATTCCGCCCCGAACAATCCCCCCACTGGTTGTCCCCGTATTTAGCAACCAAGAGGCGGTTAAGAAGAGAATGAGGGTGACGAAGAAAGTCCCAGGCCAACCGTGCCCGCAGGGGCCCTTGCCATGTGATGGTGGAATGAAACCCCAAGCCACCCGAGTCTTGCGGTTTGCACATCTCTTCCCAAGCCACATAGTGAAGCCCCGTATTATTTCCATCCTTCTTCCATAAGAATTGTCTCCCCAATCTGTCAATAGTCGCCAAGATCCCCTTAGGAACAGCCGAGAGTGTCATACAGTAAAGTGGGATGGCAAGCAGAGCTGTACAGATAAGAGTGGCCCGGCCAGCCAAAGATAAGTGACGCTTGCCCCACACATTGAGCTTATCATTAGCATTCTTCAAAATTTTTTAGAAATCAGAGGCAATCGGCCTGCGCAAGACCAAGGGCAATCCAAGATACTCCAGGGAGTCAACCAAGCGAAAACTCATCAACTTTGCCAATCTGCGGCACTTCCACCGTGAACATTTTTTGTTGAAAAGGATTGCCGATTTGGAGTTGTGGACTCTTTGTCCAGTTCATTGGCAATATTTAGCCAGGATGTTCAATATCATCAACGCATTACCCCGATTGGCCTCCGCAAAGATGAGAATATCGTCCTTATAAAGGAGGTGAGACACCTGCTCACCATTTGACATAATCTGAACCCCAAGCAATGCATCGTCCCGCCTAAAAGCCTTGGTGAGTAGCTCAGAGCAAATGATAAATAAGTAGGGGGAGAGCGGGCATCCCTGGCGGAAGCCACTATTAGCCGAGATCCACTTAGACCGAACCCCATTGAGCAAGAAAGAGAATCTCGGGTGAGTAGTACATTGGAGAACCCAATTAATAAATTTCCAAGAGAAACCCATGGCCTCCATAACCCGCAGCAAGGTGCGCCACGACATACAATCATATGCCTGTTCCATGTCAACTTTAACCGCCATCAACCCATCCTTCATATTAGAATGCTGAAATTTGCACATGTCTTTCTGGGCAATTAGCCCGTGGCTAGAAATACAATGGCCAGGAACAAAGGCGCCTTGTTCTTCACCAATAAGATTGACGAGTAAAGGCTTTAACCGGTTGACAAGAATCTTGGCGACGATCTTATAGAAGGATTGGCAAAGACTGATGGGGCGGAAATGAGCCGGATCATTAGCCGCCGAGCTTTTAGGCAAAAGAACCACCAGTGTATCCTTCCAAGACTCGCACATTTGATTAGTAACAAAAAACGCCTTAACGGTAGCACACACATCATTTTTAATGATATTCCAATAAAACTTCAAGAAGGAAGAGGTGATACCATCCAAACCAGGAGCGCGGTTGTTGCCCAGGCTAAACACCGCTTTGGCAATCTCGTCGTCCGTCACCTCCACATCCAATGTTTCACAAGCCTGGGCCAAGAGCATATCCCGAGCAGGGAAATTCGGCCAATCCACATCGCTAGTCTCCTGGGGTCTCCATTTATCCGCAAAGAATCTCCATAATTCATCATGGATCCGAAGTTGGTCACGGGTAGTGTCGCCACTACGCAGCTTCAGCTCCTCCACCTGGTTCAAATGGCTCCGAGATGAGGCCATGGCATGGAAAAAATGAGAGTTCGCATCCCCCTCCTCAATCCAATGGACTTTCGCCCGTTGTCTCCACCACGTGGCCATCCGAGCCAACGTAGCATTGAATTCAGCAATAGTGTGCCGAAGCTCCTCCTCTTGCACATGGCAAAGGCCCTCCACCGAACAATCAATGTTCTGCAGTTTCAGCTATATGGCCCTCCAAACGACTCTTCAAGGCACTCAAGTCCCGAATACGATGACGGCTCCAAAAGAGAAGGGCCCTTAATGTACGGCTGCACTTGCGATTAGCCACCTCCGTCGGGTCGCCCCAATCAGCTTTGCACCACGCCTGGTGCACAACCTTCCAAGACGCCGGGAAGCTCAACCACACGTCCTCAAAGCGAATCCATTTGAAGCAATGTGTAGCCTGACGCTGAACCAAACCCAATAGAAGCGAACAATGGTCCGAGGCCAATCGTGGGAGGTGTTTGACCGAAGCCGCTGGGGCCACCTGAAGCCCCTCAGAGTTGATCAAAACACGGTCAAGTCGAACCCAAATGCGGCTCGCCAAATCTTTATTATTAGACCACGTATACTTGGGTCCAGAAAACCCCAAGTCATGGAGGTCGTTCAAGGCAAAAGCTTCGCCATTTCCTGCGCCCCAGCCGAGAAAACAAAACGTTTACCTCCCTTCTTTTCATCCTGTGAAAGGCAACAATTAAAGTCCCCCCCAACAACCTAGGGGATATTCCCAGTCAATGCCAAACCAATGGTCTCCCAAAGCCTCCTACGAACGTGATAATCCTTGTTAGCATAGACAAGGAGCTCATTCCATTGCTGCAATGACGGAAGAACTAACCGGCCCCCAATGCATTGATCCATGACCACTCCGACATCGAACCTAACAATGTCATTTCTCCACAGAAGAAGCATGCCACCAGCTTTTCCCACCGCCGGGTAGTGGAAGAACTCCCACCCATGGCCCACCAGACGGTCAACATCTGTTCGTCTGAAACTCTCAACTTTAGTTTCAACAAGTCCAACCAAGTAAACCTCATTATTAAAAATGAGGTCACGTAGGAAGTTGCCCGTATTTTTCTTATGGGCACCCCTACAATTCCACATAAGGATGTGTGTCATTGGGTATCCATAGGGGAAGCGTCCCCGCCGCACGATCCAACATCTCCCTCCTTTCACCATTTTCGGGGTCCAACCTCGATAGGCCCAAGAGATTGTAATTCCTTGTCAAAATGGGCCTTAAACGCCCCAAGTTTTGGTTTTTACCGAACCACCCCAGCAGAAAATAAGGTTGGTTCCTTAACACCAAGCTTGCGCCAACTAGGATGCAGGTTCTCCTTAATGCGGCTCCTCGACGGCTCTCCGACCTCCTTAAGGTCCACCTGACGCGGACCGTTTTCACGAAGAGGCCCACTCTCCACCATACCTTGGCCTTTCTTCTGTTGGGCTGGCTTCTTTTTCCTTGGGGGAATAATGTTCCACTCACCAAATTGCTTTTCATCCTCGGTCAACTCCCGCTCCGGGAGCTTACCCTTTGCATTCGTCTGGACCGTCTTGCATGGGGCAAGAGTAACAAAATCGCCCTCCTTGGGATCAACCCACGCCCCTTGGTTGTTGCTACGACTACTCGTGCCTTCCCCACCCGAAGGCGACAACACCTTAGTGCGTTCCACCAGCGGGCTGTCCCGCGACTTACTAGTGGAAGCCACACTAGAACAGCCACCATCCATGGTAGCCTTTTCCATGGCACATGCCACATGGTTCCCCAACGATTCCGCAATCTGTGTATCCTTCCTGCCGGGACAATTCTCTAGCCGATGGCCAATTCTGTCGCAGCCAAAGCAAGGCATACTAAGGCCCTCATATTCCACTCGCTGGTAGAACCGCCCATACCATCCATTCACCCAGGTTCCCGATTGCAATTGCTTGGCTAAATCGAGACGGACGCACACCCGTGCATACTCCCGTCGCCCGTCCCCCACCGTCTGGGCGTCAATCCACAGTGAAGTTCCAAATTGAGAAGCAATTCTCATAAGATTATGGAGGTCCCAATATTGAAGTGGGAGTTGGGGAAGCCGGATCCAAATCGGCGAAGAGAGACCCGCCATGGAGTTTGGTGAGAAGGAAGGAGTCCACCGATCCAAACCAAAAATGTTCGCATTGAAGAACCATGGCCGTCCGCAGAGAACAGCGTCACATGCCTCCGCCGACCTGAAGCAACAAACAAAACAATCCGTCCCGATTGTAGATAGATGGAAATCAACAAATTTTCCCCATTGTCGTTTGATCTCCGCACTAAGTACAAAATAAGGAAGCCGCTTGCCCAGGATTTTTCCCACTACGGCATTGTCAAGAGTTTGGATACTCTTTTCCACATGATCCATGTGCAAATTGACCGAAACACCATCCGTGGAGAAGGCCCCCTGGGTAACCTCCTCCGTAATTCGAACATGTTCTGGCCTTCTCCAAGCATTTGCTGGCTGGTCTTGACTCGCCGTCGTGACAGATCCGCCAAAAATGGCATTCCTCTGCCCAGAAGGGGCAATTCGAAGAGCACCTTGCGTGCGTGCGGAAGGCAGTCTCCCGCCGCTACCCAGGGAGAAAGCCTGGTTCACACCTAGCTCAGGGCACCCAGTTGCCACCCCGATACCCACACCATCATCCATACCCATCACAGCATCACCACTAGAAGCCCCAGCTCTAGCCTCTGATTCCTGGAGATCCGGAGCCCTAGCAGGCCCGTCGACCGAGCAGATGTTGGATCCCATAGCCTGCTGCCCCGATTCGGTAGCCAGAACATGATTAGCCGCAAGTTCCAGTGCAATGGCCCTCCTTGCTGCAGCGGCAGCCTCCCCGCTCGCAGCTGCCGCAACTCGATCCATCGCCTGCTCAAAGTCCTTGGCGGTAGTATCCTCTCCAACCGAAGGGATGCCCAAGGCTTGCGGTTCCGCCTCCCGCGCCACATCCACCAGGCCATCCAGCTCCCTATTCGCCAAAGCAGCATAGTCGCCCTCCCCCGCGTGTTAACCTGGCTGCCGCTAGGGCCATCGAACGCCTTGCCAACCCGTATCCCCTCACTGCCATCAGTCCCCAAAGACTTTGCAGTTGCAAGAGTCTTGCCCGCCGACTTCCCTGCGCACGTCTTGGCTGGGGATTTCACATCTGCCCCCTTGCGTCCACCTTGTGAGCCAACACCCGACCTCCGCCGTTCCCTATCCCCACCGCCTCCTGAACCTTCACCACCGCCACCCCTGCCGGAGCGGGGAGGAGACCGCCTGTCTCCCCCCACCATTCCCAGAGCTTGTCACACTAAGAAACACTCTAGTGAGAGAAAGGAGTAGAAAGAAATGAAGAACCTCCAAAGTTTTTGGGTTCCTTGAAAGTTGCATATGCATTAGAAAATTAAAAGGAAATAGTACAAAAGAAGGCTAAGTCCTATCACTCTCCTATTGTAACAAAGAGAGGAAAGTTTCAGGTATACCAGCACTCAAAATCTCTTTCCAAACGAAATTCCCCTCTAAGGCCCAACGGGCACAAAAATCCGCTAGCCTGTTACTTGATCTTGGAATCCGGTTGAAAAGCATCTGGTTAAACAAGCTCAAAAAAGAGAGGTTCGGGCCTCCCTCCGCACGGTGGAGTCTGTGGTGATGATCGCGGAGTTCTTAGAGCCAAACCAAAGCATTAGAGCAATCCCCTTCCATGATAATACCGTCGCAATCATACATCCAATCCTCCAAAGCATCTTTAATAGTGCATGCCGCAAGCAGTTCCGCACGTACTGCGTCCCAATGTTCAATCTGTTAGCCAATTGCCACAATCATTTTTCCCTGATGGTTGCAGATCACCAATCCCAATCCAACCAGGTTGGGCTGAAGAAGAGAGGCATCAAAGTTGATTTTAAGCCAATTCAGAGGGGGACGCACCATAGTTTGTGATCGGGCAGCCCAATGGGCTGATTGATACGCCATTGCTCCAGAAAAGGCATATTGTGTGGTCTAGCAAATGCTCCCAAAACCATAGCAGCCAAAACCTAGGGGGAACCCCACGTCCGTCCATGTTTTTTATCATTCCTCGCATGCCAAGCCTGATAGACAGCCGAGCAATACATCCTACCCAAGCCTTGGTTATGCATGGCCAAATACTTCAAGTTGTGAAACAATTCCTCGGTCAAGTTCACCATGGGCATGTGAAAGCCCCATCGACCCAGCTGGTCAAGAATGAGCTTCAGTTGATTGCAGCGAGTCATGCAGTGCTCAGTGTCTTCCTCCGCATTGCATCTCCACGAGCACAATCTGGTGTCCGTCAGGTTCCTTCGGCTTAGCCAACAATTAGTAGGGATGGCATCCCTGAGCAGGCTCCACCAGAAGAAGTTCTCCCTTGGGTGGAGTTTCAACTTTTTAAGCCAAGTGAAAGGATAGGTACCACCGCCCAAGCACGCCTCATAGGCCATGACAGTCACCGTGCGGCCCCCCTCATATTGATGAGCTCTGGAATATCGCCCTCCCCTGTAGAATTAAGAGGAATAGCAAGAATACGTGAGGCCATGACCTCACCAAAGCATTCCCACACCGTATGGCTATCCCAATCGCCGTTGTCATTGAGTAATGATTCAACCCTCATATTTTCCAGCACATCCAAATTCCCGAACATCGGCCATCTGTCCATACGCCGGTCAAGCACCCAAATATCATTGAGGACGTCTACCCTCTTACCGTCCCCAAGCCTCCACCTAATGATAGGCCAAAGAGCATTAGCCCCGTCATTGATAATCTTCCACGACACAGAAACATTCCTCCCCGGCCACCCCTTCCACGGGTCATCACCATACTTTTCCCGCAGCAGTCTATGCAACAAAACATTAGGCTGCTGGATAAAATTAAGTGCAAGTCGAGCGCGCAATGGTCCTTGCCATTCAACAGTGGAATGGAACCCCAGCCCTCCGAAATAAGTCGGCTTACACAACTCGGACCAAGAAACGTAGTGCAGTCCCCTACCCGCCTCATTCTTCTTCCAAAGGAATTGTCTCCCAAATTTCTCCACCAACTCAAGACTGCCTTTGGGAATTCCCGTTAGCGTCATACAGTACATAGGGACAGCAAGAAGCGGCGTGCGAATTAATGTTGCTCTGCTTGCAAGAGAACGGTGTCGCTTACCCCATATATTGACCTTAGCCGCAGCCTTATTCACCGTCTTAGCAAAGTCCGAATTTGTAAGTCTCTGCATTACAAGAGGGAGCACCAAGTAATCCAGCGAGGAGACGGTATGGAACCCCACCATGTTAACAATCCTTCTGCACTTCCATATGGGGAAACGTTTATTGAAAAGGATAGCTGATTTGGTTGCATTAATTTTCTGCCCAGTCCAGCCACAATAATTCGCAATAATTTTATGAATACACTTTGTATTAGCCAGGCTAGCTTCCGCAAAAATCAGAATATCATCGGCATATAAGAGGTGCGACACCCTCTCTCCATTGGCTACAATCGACACCCCAAGATGATTCCCAAGTTGGTGGAAGTCCTTAGTAAGTAGTTCCAAGCACATAATGAAAAGATACGGCGACAAGGGACACCCTTGTCGCATCCCACTTTGGGCATCAATCCATTGGGATCGGTTGCCATTCAGCAAAAAGGCAAATCTCGGATTGTTGATGCACTCCATCACCCACCGGATGAACCGAGGGTTGAATCCTATTGTCTCTAAGGTACGATAGAGAGTGTCCCAAGCCATGCAATCATAGGCTTGTTCCATGTCAACCTTCAGCGCCATCAACCCTGACTGCACGGTAGAATGTTGGAATTTGCACATCATCTCCTGAGCAAGGAGGCCATGATTCGCAATGGATCTTCCAGGCACAAATGCTCCTTGCTCCTCCCCGACCAATCTTATCAGAAACGTCTTAAGACGATTGACCAGTACCTTAGCCACCACCTTGTAGAGCGACTGACAGAGACTTATCGGGCGGAATTGAGAGGGGGCAGAAGCGTGCTCCACCTTGGGGATCAAAATAACTATCGTTTCCTTCCAGCTCGGATACATGGCTCCCGAGTTGAAAAAGTCTTTGATAGCACTACGAACATCATTTTTGATGATTAGCCAATAAAATTTAAGGAAAGAGGAGGTGATACTGTCCATTCCAGGGGCACGATTGTTCCCCATACTGAAAATTGCTTTTTGAATTTCGGCTTCCGAAACATCAACCTCGAGCGAGCGCGCAACCTCCACCAGGATTTTCTCGCTCAAGGGGAATTCTGGCCATCTATCCGTGCTTATAATTCGCTGCTTCCACTTGGCCGAGAAGAAGTGCCAAAATTCCTCCTGGATAGAGCTGGGGTCGGTAATCACCTCCCCGTTATCTTTCTTTAGTTCCATCACCCTATTAGATCGACGCCGAGCCGTAGCCACCGCATGGAAGAAGTGGGAATTAGCATCACCCTCCTCAATCCAGCGAACCTTCGCCCGTTGGCCCCACCAAGTAGCCATTTGACTGAGCAAAGCATTGAATTCTCCCACCCTTTGCCGAAGCTCCGCCTCTTGCTCGGCATTCAAGCCATTGTCCGAGCAGTCAATGATTTGTAACTCAGCAATGCATTTATCCAGCGCACATTTTTGCTCCCCTAAATCCCGGATACGGTTCCTACTCCAATAAAGAAGCGCTTTCAACGTTCTACCACATTTGCGGTTGACAACCTCCGGCGCATGCCCAAAATCAATCCTCCCCCAAGCCTTGGCAGCCACCCTCCAGGAAGCAGGGTAGCTCATCCAAATGTCCTCGAAGCGGAGCCACCTGAAATTAGGGGCCGCACCCGACATTCCAAATTCAGCAGAAGCGGACAGTGGTCCGACGCAAGGCGATTCAAGTGTCGCACCGTGGCAAAGGGGAGCAGCACTCAGCCCCTCAGTATTCGTAAGGAAGCGATCTAATCGAACCCAAATGCGACTCATACCCTCTTTATTATTTGACCATGTGAATTTGGGCCCCACGAAGCCAAGGTCATGCAAGCCATTCTCGACCATAAATGCACGCATCTCATGGGCGCCAGCAGACATCCGGAATCGCTTTCTACCTTTTTTCTCCTCCTGATTAAGGCAGTAATTGAAATCGCCTCCCACAAACATAGGACCATTTCCGGGAAAGCTAGCTTCAATTGCAGTCCACAATTGCCTACGGATAATATGGTCCTTATTAGCATAAACCAGTGCCAGCCGCCATTGTTGCAAGTTGGGAAGGGTAACCCACCCAGTCAAGCATTGCTCCGACGCCAAAGACACGTTAAATTTCAAAATATCACTCCTCCATAAGGCCAGTAAACCACCCGACTTACTCACCGTAGGTTGGTGGTAAAAATCCCACCCACGTCCCGCAAGCTTATCAACCTCCGCACGGTCAAGATTTTCCACTTTGGTCTCAGTAAGACCAACAAAAAGAACCTCATTAGCAGCAATGAGGTGTCATAGGAATTGGCTCGTGTTCTTCTTACGACCCCCCCCTACAATTCCAAAAGAGGATGTGAGTCATTGATTAACCAAAGGGGAAGCATCCCCGCCGCTCATACCACCGTCACATTACTTACGACGTTTTCTCGGTCCATCCTCAATGGGACCAAGAGCCTTCAATTCTTTCTGAAAGTGAGCCTTGGAAGCTCCAAGCCTCGATCGGTCACGCCCAACCCCTGCCAAGAAGAGAGTCGGTTATGTAACACCGAGCTTGTGCCAAATCGGCTTAAGATTCTCCTTGTTCCGGCCTTTCGAAGGTTCCCTGACCTCCTTGAGATCAACTTGTCGTGTGACATTTTCCCGGAGGGGCTTGCCCTTCCCCACTCCTTGGTCTTTCTTCAGCTGGCCACCCGTTCACCTTCTTGGGGGGACAAGGTTCCACTCCCCAAATTACTTCTCATCCTCAGTGAGTTCCCGTGCATTGGCCTTCATAACAGCCTTCCCATTCATACCGGGAGCTGGCGTGATCGCTTTATCCTCATTCACAGCGGTTTTCTGCTCCGAGGTGCTAATACGGCTACTAGAGCCCGCAGCACCAGAGGGTGTAAAGACCTCCGTGTTCGTCGCCCCCGCGGCTTACTCGTAGAGGCCACACTAGACCCTCCCCCCTCCTTGGTCGCCTTCCCTTTGGCTGCAGCAGCAGGCGTCCCCGTCAATCCCTCAGCCCGAAGCTCCTTTCGCTATGGACATTGCTCCTGCTTATGGCCAACTCTTCCACAGCCGAAACAAGACATCCCAAGGCCTTCATATTCCACTCTGTGGTAGAAACGACCTTTCCACCCATTCACCTAGGTGCCCGTTTGAAGTTGCTTGGCCAGGTCAAACCTAACGCACACACGGGCATATTCTCATCTGCCATCTCTTCCCGTATGAGCATCAATCCACAGCGGCGTCCCAAACTGAGAAGCAATCCGCATAACATTGGGAAGATCCCAGTATTGTAACGGAAGCTGTGGCAGCCAAATCCACATCGGTGATGAGAGGCCCGCCATCGAATTCAGAGAGAAGCTGGGTGTCCAGCGATCCAATCCAACTATGTTGCCACTGAAAAACCTTGGCCCCCCACAAAGCACAGCGTCCCTAGCTTCCTCTGAGCTGAAGCGGCAGACAAAACAATCCGCTCCAATCGTAGTAAGATTATAATCTCCGAAACGGCCCCACAACGGCTTCACTTCCGCACTTAGAACAAAGTATGGCAATCTTTTGCCAATGATTTTGTCGACCACCGCATTATCGAGTGCATGAATACGCTTCTCCTCCAATTCCATTTGCAAGTTGACCGAAAAGCCATCCATGGAGAAAGCACCCTGTGCCACCTCCTCAGTAATTTGGATGTGTTCAGGCTTTTTCCAGGCATTGGTCTGAGGGACCTGAGCAGCACCCGTCAAGGATCTACCGAAAATCGCAGTTTTCTGTCCAGTTGGAGCAATTCTACAAACACCTTGTGTGCGACTAGAGGGCACCCCGCTGTCGCAACCCAAAGAAAACTGGAGGTTCACGCCTAGTCCTGGGCTCTCCATCTCCGCCCCCCAAGTTCGGTCACCGTCCGAGCACATCTCGGTATCGCCGCCATAAGCACCGGCCATGTCATCCTCTACCCAAGAGGCCAATTCCTGGTTAGAGCCACTAGACATAACCATCCCAACTCCCACCGCCTGATGCCTCGCTTCCGCCATCCTCACACAATCGGACGCCAATTCCAGCGCCATCGCCCTCCTCGCAGCAGCCTCGGCCTCTGCATTAGCAGCAGCCGCCACACGATCCAAGGCCAGCTCAAAATCCATCGCTGTTTTCTCATCATTAGCCGATGGGATAGCATTCGGCAACAGGTCCGCTTCCCGCACCGCCTTCCCCGCACCGTCCGGGTTTGCTCCAGTCATTTTGGGAACAGCCGTCCCTCCACGCAAGCTCGTCTGCTGACTGCCAAGGCAGTCCGGGGTCTTGGCACCGCGCGTCACCACGCCACCCTCATCTCCCGAAGACTTTGCAGCCGCAATCGTCTTCCCCTCGAACTTCCCCACACCCGATTTGGCCGGAGATTTGATCTCTACGCCCTTGCATCCACCTTGCGAACCAACACCAGACAGCCTCCTATCCCTATCACTACGACTCGCCGCACCTTCACCGGCCCCATTCCTGTCGGAGCGGGGAGGAGACCGCCTGTCTCCCCCCGCCATGCCCAGATCTTCTCACACTAAAAAATACTCTAGTGAGAGAAAGGAGTGGAAAGAAATGAAGAACCTCCCAAAGTTTTTGGGTTCCTTGAAATATAAATTGCATTAAAGCAAATAAAAGGTTACAACCCAACAGCGGGCCAAAAGAACAACGATCGAAAACATAGGCGATCGGACAAAACAAAGGACAGACAACAACAAGCAGACACAAAGTTAAAAAGACAAAGAGGGCCAACTCCATTGGGGGAGATTAGCCGAGCAAGACTGGGGGGGGGGGGGGTGGCTCATAAAGAAAATGAAATCCCCAGAAGTGGAGAAACCCCCCAGTGCCCCGGACCTTGGCCCAGCAATCTCCCCAATGGAGAAGGACCCAAACAACCCAGAAGCCCATCAAGCACCCGAGGGGATCGAGTCCCCGCCTGAAGGCCCAGCATGGCCGAGCTTCCTTTTTCGCGGCC
Organism: Dendrobium officinale; assembly: GCA_019514585.1. NCBI lineage: Eukaryota > Viridiplantae > Streptophyta > Magnoliopsida > Asparagales > Orchidaceae > Dendrobium > Dendrobium officinale. Next base: position 17,254,390 of record CM033694.1, on the reverse strand, counting down.
CAGCCGGGGAGCCGTGAATCATCTGCACATGCTACGTAACTGGGGCTGAGCTTAGCACTGGAGAAGCCGAAGACAGAACGGGGCGGTCTGCAGGCCGAGTAGAGGGAGAAGTGGCAGGGCCCACCTTGAGGGGCTTGGATGGGCTCATCAAGACCTTCTTGGCACGCTTTCACCTTTGAACAAGGTTCCAGACGCCCAACTCGGGGTGTGGACAATCCTCAGCAGGAGGAGGAGGATACATTGGTAGCGATCGCACAGGGGGGGCCTCCCAGGCAGGGGACCCGCGCCACTCTGGAGGATGGCAAGACGAGGACGGTCCAGCTCCTAGCCCATGTAGGGGACCCGCACAACTCTGGAGGAAGGCGAGACGAGGACAGTCCAGTTCCTAGCCTAGGAGGGTGCACAATTGCAGGTGCGGGGGCGGGAGTCGGAGGGGGGGAGTTGGAAGTAGCTGCCGGGCAACCCACAGACAAATGGTCCACCAGCCCGCAATGGAAGCAGAGAGTAGAAAGCCCCTCGTACTCGAACGGCTGAAAGAATTTGCCATAATGGCCCTGAATCCAGATGCCAGATCGAAGAGGCCTGGACAAGTCTATCCGGATGCAAAACCGGGCAAAGGAGGATTTCTCCCAGGTACTAGTGCTGGCATCCATCGAAAGAGGCTCCCCGAGGATGTAAACCATCCGGGTAAGGTTTTTATAGTCCTAGTATAAGAGGGGGAGCTGGGGCAGCCGCACCCAGACGGGGGATGTCATCCCATGCAACGAGCTAGGAGTGTACTCGGGTGTCCAAAAGGCCATGCCGATGAGACAATCGGCAACAATCCACAGTCCGCCCCAGAAGATGATTTCGCGAGCCTCAATAGGCTGGAAGAGACAGAGGAAAGAGCGAGGGCCAGTCGTGGTGACATGAAAGTCCCCTGCGTGGCCCCACCGGTGCTGGAGCTCCGTCCATAGAACACCAAGCGGAGGACATCGACCAATGAAATGGCACACTAGCTCAAGGTGTAACTTTGACTGGGTGGCTACGACATAGTCCATCGTATGCTGATAAACTCCTTCCGGAAAGAACTCGTCGGGAGAGCGAAACACTCCAAGCGGGATCAAAGGAGTGGGAGATAGAGCGGCCGGAGGAGACCGACCATCGCCACCACGTCGGGCAACGTCAGCATGGGAGGGCGGAGACGGGGGGATAGCAGGTGATCCGGCTGAGGTGTGACTAGGGGACGCCGCGGGAGAAGCAGCCCACGAGTCTGACGGGGAGGATCCACCCTCCAAGGGGGGAGATCGAGTCAGGGGGCCAGACGAACCCGCAGCAAGCATATGCGGGCTCCAGGACTGCATAGGGAGGAAAGAAAAAGGATGAACCACCGGAGCCGAGAGAAGGGGGGAGGCAACAGTCGCCTGCAGAGGGGGCTGAACAGGACAAGAAGTGAACAAAACGTCGCCCAACGGGCCACCTAAGTTCCTCGCACGACCGACCTCGGGAGGACATAAAGGGGAATGAGTCTCCCCATTAACCATCACGTCATTGGGATGTGATTCTCTCGCGGTTCTAGGCGACGGCATGGAAGCTTCGGCCACAAATCGAGGAGGATGGTTTGGCACGGACAGCACGCCCAGCGAGGCAGGGGAATCGACGCATTAGTCAATCAAGCCCCCAACACAGGGGGGTGATTCAGGTGCATCAGATAACCCCACTGCTCCCAAAACAACATACGGGAAGGGGGCCCACTGCGCCCTCAGAGCAACAGCAACAGGGAGACATGGAGCTCGAAGGGTATGGGCAGTGTCAGCAGGCAGAACTGACGGGCGGGACAGGAGCACAGAGGTTCTTTGAGTGGAAGATTGGGGCGGGCCCGAAGGTGAACAGTAAGGAGGCCCACTGGCAGATGCCTGCACATCAATCTCGTCAGGCGGCAGAAGCATGAGACCTTTCGGCGCCAGCGGAGTGAGAAGGTCGACACCGCCGAGGGGAGCTGACAAAGCATCGGAGGAGCTGGAAGAATCAGTGAGGCAGACGTCTTGAGCGGAGGACCCCGACGAAGAAGAAGGGGATCCCGGAGAGGCAGCTGTCGGAGCAGAGTCCGAGGAGCACGAAGGGCATTGAAGACACCCCAACCTAGGCAGTGAGACCACAAAAGGGGACGCGGGAGCCGTCGAGTAGGCCGAATCAGAGGACGAGGACTCAGTTTGGATGGACGAGGACCCAGCTTGAATGGATTGGGAAGAGGGGAAAATGTTAGACGGAAACGGAGCTACAGGCTGAGGCGCCACAGCACATGCAGCCGAGGCCGCAGGAGAATCCGGAGCGCGGGAAGCCACCGAGTTGGACAAGGATCAATCAGAACCACGGCTTTGACGGCTAGGAGACCTGCCGTAAGGTGACTGACGACGACCACGCCGCCCAAGCGAACCAGAGGAGGTCATCCTGCCACCCCCCCCCCCCCCCCCCCCCCACCTAGCGCACACGCATCCGCCACTGCAAGATGAGGAGGTGCCCGAGGGCGACCTCTTCTGCCCATCACAGAACTTCTCACTCTAGAAAACTATATAGAGAAGGGAGGAGAGGAAATGAAGAGCGGTCCAAAGTTTTTGGGTTCCTTGAAATATAAGTTGCGTTTAAGAAAAAAGACAGGTACAAGAAAGAAAGAGACAAGGCAAACTCCTCAAAAAATAGACCGGGGGAGGGCCAAAACAACCACTGAGGAACTGCAGCCAAGGCCAGAAGAAAAGACGATCGAGGTAAACATTCCAGCCAGTACCCCCGACCCCAGGGGGGGGGAGACCGAACCGAGAGTTAGAAACAACCAAAGGCTGAGCAGCCTCCCAGTGCCCCGAGCATGAGAAACAGGAGGAATGTCTGGCCTCGAACCGGTATTGCACCACCCTAGCGACAGACCAGAACAAGTAAAAAAAAAAGGAAAACCAGGGGAGGGATCAGACACAGCCGACATTCCCCACCCCGCCAAAAAAAAACCAAAAAGGAAAATACATAAAAAAACAGACACCGCGACGGGGGAGCGAAGGAGAACCCAGTCGACGTCAGAGTCGGACGACAGCACAAAGAGTGAAGGCCAATCCAAAGAGGGTCAACCGCCTAAAGGACCATCAAACACAAGCCCATGACGAGGAGGTCGGAAACTCCACTCAGGGGAGTCCAGGAGGAGGGGGGTCCCCACTGGGCCGAGAAGCTGCTGTCCCCGGCAACCGCACCCAAGGAGGCACAGGGGATGAAACCGACGGGGAAGGCGGGAGGAGAGCCGCCACCCGAGGAGACCGGCGAAGGGGGCCCGAGGGGGCGGCAGGACGGTAGGCAGAGACAGCGGGGAGTGGAGGCCGGGCAGTCTCAGCCAAGGGGCCAACCTTGGCTAAACCTGCTGGAGGAGGAGCAGAAGAGGGCAGGGCGGACGCGGGGGGCTGCTTGCGGCGCCGCCGTCGAGATTTGAGGTTCCACTGCTTAGCCGGCAGTGGAGGCGCCACAGGCGCGGCAGCCATAATGGGGGTAGGGGCAGGCAGGGGAACCCCCGGATCAATCGGAGCAGCGGCCGGTGCGGGTGAAATGGGGGTCGAAGGCGTGGCCACCTGGACTGGAGAAGGTGAGAAAGCCGACGAACCAGGCGACCGTCTGGGGCAATTATGTGCTCGGTGAACGAGCGACCCATAGGAGGTGCAAACCGAGGAAAGACCCTCGTATTCCACCCTCTGAAAAAGGTGGCCGTGGATGCCGTTGATCCAAACTCCCGGCAGGAGGTTACGGGAGAGGTCGATCCGGACACAAATCCGGGCAAAGGAAGAGCGTCCCCACCGGCTGGTGTGCCAGTCCATCCACAATGGTTCCCCCAGCATATGGGCGAGTCTATTGAGATTGTTATAATCCCAATAGAGGAGAGGAAGCTGGGGTAGCCGAACCCAAATGGGGGGAGCAAAGTCCATCCAAGGAAGCGGGAGAGTAAGTGGAGGACCACTTGTCCATACCAAGGAGGTTCCCGGCAACGATCCACGGCCCGCCAGCTAACACCGCGTCCCTCGCCTCCAAAGACTGAAAAAGATAGAGGAAAGCGTTGGGGCCAGTAGATATGAGCTCGAACTCGCCAAAGGGGGATCAGCGTCGGTAAAGCTTAGCGGTTAGGACTGAAAGAGGGAGGTGGCGGCTAAGGAGCTTGGCTACAATAGCCATCTCCAAATGAGACACATTCTGCTGGACAGAGAGGACCTCAGGCTCTATCGTAAGGCCATCGGTAGCTAAAAATGAGCGGGGTGGTAGGGGGTGAAGGCCACATTGGGCACCTTCTGCCAGGCCGAGCGAGCAAAGGCCGAGCCAGAAGGAGAGGGTCCGGGAGAACCCAGACCCACAGGGGCGATAGGGGCAGGCGCGGGCCCCCCCAAGGATCCGCCCTTCAATCCATGAATTGGAAACAGGACAGGCTGAGGTGACAGGAGATGGGCAGACGGGGCAGCCGAGGGGTGCAGGGCATGGCCTGGCAACACAGGGCTAGGAGCCTGGGGACTCGAGCCCAAAGAAGCCTCGAGGGGCAGGAACTGTGCCAAGAACTCCGTGGCCACCGGCGGTAGGGGGGCCACACCGGGGAACAAAGCCCCCGAACAACCAGAAGACCTGGCCACAGAAGAGTCGGCCGTCGAGGTGGACGAGCAGGGAAGGGAACTATGCCCCGAGGCGGAGCCCGACAAGGTGACCGAACTGGAAGCAGGTCCGATAGTGGAAAAGAGTAGACCCCGGATACAAGAAGGAGAGCAGGGACCGAGAGCAGACCTCCCCCTAGAGGGGGAGGAAGAGCCCGCCACAGCTTTCCTGGCGCAGACTGAGCAGCAGTCGGTCGAGGGAGAAGAGGAGACACGCCGAGAAGAAGAATGGGAACGTCGACGGCGGGGCGATGGAGGTGAGCGAGAGTGCTCACTAGCTCCCAGGAAAGCAGAACCACCAGCAATCACACCAGCGGGAGGAGGTGCCCGAGGGCGACCCCCTCTACCCATATTAGAGCTTCTCACACTAGAACCTCAAGAGAGAGAAAGAAAAGAGGAGAAATGAAAAGCGTCACCAAAGTTTTTGGGTTCCTTGAAAATAACTTGTATTACACAAGATTAAAAGGTTATAGGAGGCACAGCGTCCTCATCTAAAATAGATAAAAGTTTAACACGAATAGAGCCTCTATAAAAGGAAAAGTTCCAAGAGAAAGCAGAGGTAGTCGCCCAAGCCGCACAGAAATGTGCGGCCCGATTGGGGTACGCAGAAACAAAACCCGGTGGAACAGTCAAAGGCAGTTGAGGGCATCGCCGAACTCCCAATGGGTTTGCCAGCGATTACGGGTCTGAAAGTCATGCAGCAAACGAATAACACCAATGTTTTTGCCTTCAATAATAAGGCCCGCACAATCAAACATCCAATCTTCTAAAGCCAAGTTAATGGCCTTTCCAACTCCACAGTATTACTGTCCCAATGTTGGAAAGGCCATCCGCACGCCTTAAGAGGAGACCCCGATGAGTTACAAAAGATGATCCCCAACCCCCCCGCCCCTGACCGCAGGAGAGCCCCGTCAACATTAACTTTAATCCAATCCGGAGGGGGGGGGGACACCAAGATATAGGTTGAAACAGTCCAAAGGACTGAGATGTGTCCCAGTGCTCCGAAGAAGATGGAGGTTTAATGGATGGAATAGCCCCGAAGATTCTCGTAGCCATAAAGGTAGGAGTACCTTGGGAGCGGCCATGCTTCTTGGCGTTACGGCCACGCCAGCACTGATAGACCGCACAGCAGTAGAAAAGAGCCCAAGCCCCATCCTTTTTTTTAAAGGCGCGGAAGGGTCTCAGCAGCTTAGTCAGAGAGTTGAAAGTCGGGAGAGAGATTCCCCATGAGGAAAGAATCTGCAGCGTGTTGTGCAGCACTTGGCATCTAGCAGTCACGTGGTGCAGATCTTCCACCTCAGTGCATCCCCAAGGGCAAAGGGGATCTGCAGGTAACCTTCGAGACCGCAACCAGTCATTAGTGGGAAGAATATTATTGTAGATCCGCCACCAGAAAAGCTTCTCCCAAGGGTGGAGACGGAACCGATAAATGGTCATCACCGGATAAGGATCCGAGGGGAAGAGTTGAGCATAGGCCATGGAGGTGATAGTTTGGCCCAGAGGACGACGAATGAGCTCCACCGAATCAGGGATTGTGGGAGGGAGAATGGGTAGAGCCAAAATCCGAAGTGCCAATTCTCGGCCAAAAAACTGAAAAACCAGCACTGCGTCCCATTCGCCATCAGCTGTAAGAAGTAAGCTGATCGTGGCATCATCTGGAAGGTCCATACATATGAATTATGGCCAAACTTGGAAAGGATGATCGGCAACCCAAGCATGGTAAAAGAGGCTAATATCGTTTCCGGGCCCAACACGCCAGCGGACACACCGTTGCAATGTAGCAGCACCATCGCAGATCAGTTTCCAAGTCGGCGAATCAGACCGCGCCAGAACAGCATTCCACGGAGAGGGGCCGTACTTCTCACGAAGGCACCGGTTGAGAAGGGCATCTGGGTCGCTGACAAAACTCCAGGCCAGCCGGGCCTGGAGGGGACCTGTCCAATTCCCAGCAGCATTAAAACCCAACCCCCCAGTACATTTAGGCTTGCAAAGCTCGTCCCAAGCCAAATAGTGCATTCCCCGGGCAGAGGAGCTTTTGTCCCAAAGGAAACTGCGAGCCATTTTCTCAATCCTATTAAGCACCCCACGAGGGACATCAGAGTGGGATGTATAATAGATAGAGATGTGGAGAAGAGCCGCATTAATGAGAGTAGTTCTGCCGGCAAGAGACAGGTGGCGATTACCCCATGCTAAAGTCTTAGTAGATGCCTTTTGAATGACTTTGGCAAAGTTAATAGAGGTGGATTTGGACATTTTGAGGGGGGGGAGGGGGGGGGGGGGGGTATGGTCGCAAGGCTGAAACTTAAAGGAATTAACGGAAGGGCACCACCAGGAGTGGAGCCTGCGGCTTAATTTGACTCAACACGAGGAAACTTACTAGGTCCAGACATAGTAAGGATTGACAGAATGAGAGCTCTTTCTTGATTCTATGGGTGGTGGTGCATGACCGTTCTTAGTTAGTGGAGAGATTTGTCTGGTTAATTCTATTAACGAACGAGAGCTCAGCCTGCTAACTAGCTATGCGGAGTTCAACCTGTGCAGCCATCTTCTTAAAGGGACTATGGCCATTTAGGCCACGGAAGTTTGAGGCAATAACAGGTCTGTGATGCCCTTAGATGTTCTGGGCCGCACGCGCGCTACACTGATGTATTCAACGAGTATATAGCCTTGGCTGACAGGCCCGGGTAATCTTTAGAAAATGTCACCGTGATGGGGATAGATCATTGCAATTGTTGGTTTTCAACGAGGAATTCCTAGGAAGAGTGAGTCATCAGCTTGCGTTGACTACGTCCCTACCCTTTGTACACACCGCCCATCGCTCCTACTGATTGAATGGTCTGGTGAAGTGTTCGGATCACTGTGATGCGGGCGATTCGCTGCTCGTGACTCTGTGAGAAGTCCATTGAACCTTATCATTTAGAGGAAGGAGAAGTCGTAACAAGGTTTCTGTAGGTGAACCTGCGGAAGGATCATTGTCGAGATCGAAACACAACGAATAATTTTGTGAACCTGTAAAAATAAGCGGTGGCTCTTGCTGCTGCGATAAAATCCACCTGAGTCATCGTCTCATCCCCTCTTTGGGTTGGGGACGTGAAGATGGATGGATGAACCCTCAAATCGGCACAACATAGCGCCAAAGGAATCTTGAAATACAAGCCCATAAATGGGTTTTGTGGGATGGGGTGCTGTCGCATTCCATATTGATTGACACGACTCTCGGCAATGGATATCTTGGCTGTCGCATCAATGAAGAGCGCAGCAAAATGCGATATGTCGTGCAAATTATAGAATCCCGCAAACCATCGAGTCTTTGAACGCAAGTTGCGCCTGAGGCCAACCGGCTGAGGGCACGTCCGCCTGGGTGTCAAGAATTTTATCGCTCCGTGCCTAGTCTCCCATCCATGGATGTGTTGCCAAGGCTCGGATGTGCACGGTGGCTTGTCGTGCCCCTTGGTGCGGCGGGCTGAAGGGCGGGTAATCTTCTCGTTGGCTGCCAAAAATAAGGGGTGGATTAAATAAGGCCTATACTATTGTGTCAAGCGCGCTTGAGAGATGGTCATACTTTTTAGGTGATCCCAGTTCATGCGTCGATCCATGGATGGCGTATCGAATGTGACCACAGGATGGGCGAGGCCACCTGCCGAGTTTAAGGATATCAATAAGCAGAGGAGAAGAAACTTATAAGGATTACCCTAGTAACGGCGAGCAAATTGGGATAGGCCCAGCATTGGAATCGGGCTGCCATGTAGCAGCTTGAATTATAGTCTAGAGAAGCATCCTTAGCGACGGACCGGGCCCAAGTACCCTGGAAAATGGCTCCGTGGAGGGTGAGAGCCCCGTTTTGCCCGAACCTTATCGCAACACGAGGCTTTGTCAGCGAGTCGGGTTGTTTGGGAATGCAACCCTAATCGGGCGATAAATTCAGTGCAAGGCTAAATATAGGCGAGAGACCTATAGCGAATAAATATCGTGAGGGAAAGATGAAAAGGACTTTGAAAATAGAGTCAAAGAGTGCTTGAAATTATCGGGAGGGAAGCGGATGGGGGACGGCGGTGTGTCTCGGCCTGAAGCGGAATGGCTGTGGCTTGTTTGCTGCTCAGGCGATCGACGCTCGAGGAGGCACCGTCGGGGTGGTCGGCCAACATAGCACGCGCCAATAAGGCGAGCTTTTGGGGCTCTTGCGTGCCCGTGGCAACGGCCCATGGGCTCCCCATTCGATCCGTCTTGAAACATGGACCAAGGAGCCTGACATGCGTGTGAGTCGACGGGTGTTGAAGCCCGGTAGGCGCAAGGAAGCTGATGTGCAGGAACCTCTTTTTAGGTGCACCGTCGACCGACCCAGATCTTTTATGAAGGGTTCGAGTGTGAGCATGCGTGTCGGGACCCGAAAGATGGTGAACTATGCCTGAGCGGGGCGAAGCTAGAGGAAACTCTGGTGGAGGTCCGCAGCGATACTGACGTGCAAATTATTCATCTGACTCGGGTATAGGGGAAAAAGACTAATAGAACCATCTAGTAGCTGGTTCCCTCCGAAGTTTTCCTCAGGATAGTTGGAGCCCCACACAGAGTTCTAACGGGTAAAGCCAATGATTAGAGGTAACGGGGGCACAACGCCCTCGACCTATTCTCAAACTTTAAATAGGTAGGATGGCTAGGATGCTTTGATGAGACATGCCACAGAATCAAGGGCTCCAAGTGGGCCATTTTTGGTAAGCAAAACTGGCGATGCGGGATAAACCAAAAGCCGGGTTACAGTGCCCAATTACGCGCTAACCTAAAACCCACAAAGGGTGTTGGTCGATTAAGACAGCAGGACGGTGGTCATGGAAGTCGAAATCCGTTAAGGAGTGTGTAACAACTCACATGCTGAATCAACTAGCCCCGAAATTGGATGGCGCTTAAGCACGTGACCCACACCCGGCCATCGGGGCAATGGCCAGGCCTAGATGAGTAGGAGGGCGCGGCAGCCGCTGTAAAACTCGTGGCGTGAGCCCGTGCGGAGCGGCCGTCGGTGCCGATCTTGGTGGTAGTAGCAAATATTCAAATGAGAGCTTTGAAGGCCGAAGGGGGAAAAGATTCCATGTGAACGGCACTTGCATATGGGTTAGCCGATCCTAAGAGACGGGGGAGGTCCGTCAGAGAGCGCCGCTTCGCGTGAGCTTCGAAAGGGAGTTGGGTTAAAATTCCCGAGCCGGGATGTGGCGGCTGACGACAACATTAGGTAGTCCGGAGATGCCAGCGGAGGCTTCAGGAAGAGTTATCTTTTCTGCTTAACAGCTTGCTAGCCCTGGAAATGGCTCAGCCGGAGGTAGGGTCCAGTGGCTAGAAGCGCGTCGTGCGTTGAGCGGTGTCCGATGGGCCCCTGACGGCCCTTAAAAATTTGGAGTTCCGAGTGCCGTCCATGCCCGATCGTACTCATAACCGTATCAGATCTTCAAGGTGAACAGCCTCTGGTCGATGGATCAATATAGGCAAGGGAAGTCAGCAAAATGGATCCGTAACTTCAGGAAAAGGATTGGCTCTAAGGGTTGGGTACAGGGGTCCTAGTCTCGAATCCACCTGATGTCGGCAGATTGCTTGAGCTACACTTGCGATGAGAGTGGGCCGCTGCGTCCGGGTTGGGGGATGGATTGGGAACGGCTCCCTTGGGGGCCTTCCCCGGGCGTCGAACAACCGACTCAGAACTGGTATGGTCAAGGGGAATCCGATTGTTTAATTAAAATAAAGCATTGCGATGGTCCCAGCGGATGCTCACGCAATGTGATTTTTTCCCAGTGCTCTAAATGTCAAAATGAAGAAATTCAACCAAGCGCGGGTAAACAGCGGGAGTAACTATGACTCTCTTAAGGTAGCCAAATGCCTCGTCATCTAATTAGTGACGAGCATGAATGGATTAGCGAGAATCCCAGTGTCCCTGTCTACTTTCCAGCAAAACCAGAGCCAAGGGAACGGGTTTGGCAGAATCAGCGGGGAAAGAAGACCCTGTTGAGCTTGACTCTAGTCTGACTTTGTGAAATGACTTGAGAGGTGTTGGATAAGTGGGAGCTAGCTCGCCGGCGGAAGTGAAATACCACTACTTTTAACGTTATTTTACTTATTTCGTGAGACGGAAGCGGGGCCTGGCCCCTCCTTTTGGCTTTTAAGTCTCGCCCCGGCAGGTCGATCCAGGCGGACGACATTGTCAGGTGGGGAGTTTGGCTGGGGCGGCACATCTGTTAAAAGATAACTTAGGTGTCCTAAGATGAGCTCAATGAGAACAGAAATCTCGTGTGGAACAAAAGGGTAAAAGCTTGTTTGATTCTGATTTCCAGTGCGAATACGAATCGTGAAAGCGTGGCCTATCGATTCTTTAGTCATTCATAATTTGAAGCAAGAGGTGTCAGAAAAGTTACCACAGGGATAACTGGCTTGTGCCAGCCAAGTGTTCATAGCGACGTTGTTTTTTGATCTTTCGATGTCGGCTTTTCCTATCATTGTGAAGCAGAATTCACAAAGTGTTGGATTGTTCACCCACCCATAGGGAACATGAGCTGGGTTTAGACCGTTGTAAGATAGGTTAGTTTTACCCTACTGATGATTGTGCTGTGATAGTAATTCAACCTAGTACGAGAGGAACCGTTGATTCACATAATTGGTCATCACGCTTGGTAGAAAAGCTAGTGGCGCTAAGCTATCATGTGCAGGATTATGACTGAACGCCTCTAAGTCAGAATCCATGCTAAAAATGCGGCGCCTAAGCCTATCGTTCGCCCGCCGACGATTAGTAGGGGCTTCGGCCCCTAGGGGCACGTGACATGGGATGCTTTCGTGTCGGTCATCTAGATCGCTGGCACAGGGGCCCTGAAAATATAGTTTTGAACGGACAATGAGCTGAATCCTTTACAGATGACTTAAATTTCACGACCGGGCATTATACGTGGCAGAGTGGCCTTTTCTGCCACGATCCACTGAGATCCTGCCCTATGTTGCAGCAGATTTGTAAGTGGAAAAAGGGAAAAGGTTCAGATCAAAAAAAAAAAATTTGTGACGACTATCAAAAAACTAGCTTACGGTACCCGGCCAGGATACTAGCATGAGGGACCCAAAAGATACAAGTTGCCGGGTGCGATATTGCATAGGCCCCATCTGGCAGAGTGTAAAGGCCACGGCTGGCCGCTTGCGAAGTCCATGGCTGGCTAATGTGCTAAGGCCCTGGCTACCAGCTGGCCCTAGCCCTGGCTGAGAGCATGCATATGCACTTGCCGACACATGAGTTGTCGTGCACTCTGCTTCAATTGATTGGTTGTTACATTGCGTGGCCAACCATCAACATAGCAGTCCTTTCACTTATTTCCTAAGCCTTCGAATGTTGGTTGTGAAAAAAATGAAGTGACATGCTGTTTGTGCCTTCGATTATTGGTTACAAAAAAATAATCAGACGTGCCAAGTTACACATCATAATTGTCCCTCAAAGTCAGCGTTACATTGGCCCTTACATGGAAGTTGAAAGTGTGCCTCGGCCCATCTTGCCAATATTTCGAGACCCTGCTTGCCAACGTACCCATGGTTTATGTATCTTGCTGCATACGAGAAAAAATATATCTGCTAATAAATGAAGTGACAAGTCACTTGTGCCTACGATACGATCGTTGGTTGCGAAAGAATAATCAGACTTGTGGCGGTTCGTGTAGCCAGCGTGCCCTGTGCCTGGTAGCCGGCATGCCTAGGGCATGGAGGCTAACGTGCAGAGGCCCTGGCTGGCAGCCTATGGAGGCCCTAGCTGGCAGCCTGCGGAGGCCCTGGCTGTAAGCTTGCGGAGGCCCTAGCTGGTAGCCTGCAGAGGCCATTCAAATGTACTAACAAGTACTCAAATAAGTGCTTTTTGGCATCGAGTTGGCATGTTGGGAACTCATGTGAGCATGCACAAGCAAAATGTGCAATTATATGGCAAAAAAAAATTTAAGCTTTTTAGGCCATTTTGAACTACCGGGGCATTTTTGGTGTTATTAGCCTTGTTTGTCTATTAGAGGGGGAGGCTAAACATACAGCGGAGTAACAAATCTTTCTCACAGAACTTGATGGTCATGCGAGGGATGACACTTGCCATCGATTGTCGGATTCTCCGACGTGCCTAAGGCATGGCGGCTAACGTGCGGAGGCCCTGGCTGGCAGCGAGCGGAGTCCCTGGCGGCAAATGTGCGGAGGCCCTGGCTGGCAGCCTATGGAGGCCATTCAAATATACTAATAAGTACTCAAATAAGTACTTTTTGGCATCGAGATAGCAGGTTGGGAACTCATATGTGCATGCACAAGCAAAATGTGCAATTTTAAGCAAAAAAAAACTTTTTGGGCCATTTTGAACTACCGGGGCATTTTTGGTGTTATTAGCCTTGGCTGCCTATTAGAGGGGGAGGCTGAACATACAACAGAGTAACAAAACTTTCTGGTGGAACTTGATTATCATGCGAGGGATGACACTTGCCATCGATTGTCGGATACGGAGGATTGAATTGATATGCCAATTCGCATGCCATCATTGGCATTATTAGAGTATATGCACCCTATGTCGCTTATTATTTTACTTCTTCTATGAATGTTCAACTGGCCCAAACTCAGCTACCATACGTGTATGGCCGAAGCTCGCCGTCCACATCTCGCCTGTCATAGGAGTTTGCTACTCTTCGATACTGGGTGGTGCCGTTGGGCTTATTGATGTGGAAGTGCTTAACACCATATTGGCACATGAGTTGTCGTATGCTCTGCTTTGATTGATTGGTGGTTACTTTGTGTGGCCAACCATCAACGTAGCAGTCCTTTCACTTGTTGCCTGTGCCTTCAATTATTGGTTGTAAAAAAAATGAGGTGACATGCTGCCTGTGCCTTCGATTGTTGGTTGCAAAAAAAATAATCAGATGTGCCAAGTTACACATCATAATTGTCCCTCAAAGCCAGCGTGACATTGGCCCTTAATGGAAATTGCAAGTGTGTCTCGGCCCTTCTTGCTAATATTTCGAGACCCTCTTTGCCAGCGCACCCACGGCTTATGTATTTTGATGCATATGGGAAAAATGTATCTGCTAATAAATGAAGTGACAAGTCGCTTGTGCCTACGATACGATTGTTGGTTACGAAAGAATAATCAGGCTTACGGCGGTTCGTGCAGCCTGCGGGCGGAGGCCATGGCTGGCATCCTGCGGAGGCCCTAGCCGGCAGCCTGCGGAGGCCCTGGATAGCAGCGTGCGGAGGCCCTAGCTGGCAGCATGTGGAGGTCCTAGATGGTAGCGTGAAGAGGCCATGGCTTGCTGCCTGCGGAGGTCCTGGCTGGCTGCGTGCGGAGGCGATGGCTAGTTGCCTGCGGAGGTCCTGGTTGGCTGCATGCGGAGGACATGGATGCGTGCGGAGGCCATGCCTGGCAGCCATTTTGAACTACGGGGGCATTTTTGGTGGTGTTAGCCTTGTCTGTCTATTAGAGAGGGAGGGTGAACATACAGCGGAGTGACAAAATCTTTCTCTCAGAACTCATGCAAGGGATGAAACACTTACCATCGATTGTCGGATTCGGAGAATTGAATCGATATGCCAAGTCACATGGAATAATTGGTATTATTGGAGTATATGCTCTATGTCTCTTGCTATTTTTCATCTTTTATGGATGTTCAATTGGCCCAAACTCAGCTTCGAGATGGCATGCTGGGATCTCGTCTGTGCATGTAAAAGTAAAATGTGGGATCGTTATGCAAAAAAAAAAAGTAAGCTTTTTCGGTCTTTTTGAACTACCGAGGCATTTTTGGTGTTATTAGCCTTGTTTTCCTTTTAGAGGGAAGTGACGTGCAAAAGAGTAGAAAAATTTTCCTCAAAGAAGTTGAATGGCTCGTAAGGGATGAAACTCATGCCTCGATTGTTGGATGCGGAAGATTAAATCGATATGCCAAGTCACATGTAATCATTGGCATTGTTGGAGTACATGCTCCCTATGTCACTTGCTATTTTACATCTTATATGGATGTTCAATTTGCCCAAACCTAGCTACTTTTCGTGCATTACGGGTGCTCACTGTCCACATCATTACATTGACCCTTTGGTTCGTCTGTCGTAGGAGTTAGCTTACTCTTCGTCACTGGGTGGTGCCATTGGGCTTGTTGATGTGGAAGTGCTTGAGACCGTATTGGCACATGAGTTGTCGTATACTTTGCTTTAATTGATTGGTGGTTACTTTGAGTGGCCAACAATTAATATTGCAGTTCTTTCATTTCTGTGGTCCTTATATTAATATGAAGATCAACGAAGACGCCATGATTGTTGCTTGTGATGCGAATCCCTTTATTTGTGGCATTAATTGTTTGAAATTCTTTATGTGTAATCTCTTCATCCTTTTTCAAGGTGCAGAGAATGCTTCATAGAACAAGACTCACATACCCCTTGCTAAGGGTGTATCTCAGGACAATCATTTGGCTTAGGCTGTCGATTTTTGGGTCCCGTTATATTGTTGCAAATGTGTCTCATTCGAGAAAATTGCCCTTGGTTCCTTGTGCACATTGCTCAAGTTGGTAAATTCAAAGGTGATGTTGCCTTATATCTTTTATGCGACTTTGGTTCTTTCCCATCCCAGCATCAATATTGTTGTTGGGGTTGGGCTGAGATCATAATTGTGTCGTGAACGTGCTAACTGGTTGATCCTGCCAGTAGTCATATGCTTGTCTCAAAGATTAAGCCATGCATGTGTAAGTATGAACTATTTCAGGCTGTGAAACTGCGAATGGCTCATTAAATCAGTTATAGTTTGTTTGATGGTATGTGCTACTCGAATAATCGTAGTAATTCTAGAGTTAATACGTGCACCAAAATGCCGACTTATGGAAGGGATGCATTTATTAGGTAATAGGCTGATGCAGGCTTATGCCTGTTGCCGTGATGATTCATGATAAATCGTCGAATCGCTCGGCCCTTGTGTCAGCGACGCATCATCCGAATATCTGTCCTATCAACTTTCGATGGTAGGATAGGGGCCTACCTTGGTGGTTACGGGTGACGGAGAATTAGGGTTCGATTCCGGAGAGGGAGCTTGAGAGACGATTACCACATCCAAGGAAGGCAGCAGGCGCACAAATTACCCAATCCTGACATGGAGAGGTAGTGACAATAAATAACAATACCGGGCTCTTCGAGTTTGGTAATTGGAATGAGTACAATCTAAATCCCTTAATGAGGATCCATTGGAGGGCAAGTCTGGTGCCAGCAGCCGCGGTAATTCCAGCTCCAATAGCGTATATTTAAGTTGTTGGAGTTAAAAAGCTCGTAGTTGGACATTGGGTTGGGTCGGTCGGTCCGCCTCATGGTGTGCACCGCCCGCCTCGTCCCTTATGCCGGCGATGCGTTATTGGCCTTAACTGGACAGGTCGTGCCTCCGGCACCATTACTTTAAAGAAATTAGAGTGCTCAAATCAATCCCACGCTCTGGATACATTAGCATGGGATGACACCACAGGATTTCGGTCCTACTGTGTTGGCCTTCAGGATCGGAGTAATAATTAAGAGGGACGGTAGGGGGCATTCGTATTTCATAGTCAGAGGTGAAATTCTTGGATTTATGAAAGACGAACCACTGCGAAAGCATTTGCCAAGGATGTTTTCATTAATCAAGAACGAAAGTTGGGGGCTCGAAGACGATCAGATACCGTCCTAGTCTCAACCATAACCGATGCCGACCAGGGATTGGTGGATGTTGCTTTTAGGACTCCGCAGGCACCTTGTGAGAAATCAAATTTTTTGGGTTCCTTGAAAGTTGCATTTCGCATTAATGAAGAAAGAAAATTACAAGGAGCTTACAAAACAATAGTTAGATCCTATCACTCTCTTCCCTTAACAACTCAACAAGAGTTGAGGGAAAGAGCTACAAGTGACATCCTTTCAACAGAAATTACCAAAAACAGCTAAACTAGCACAAAAGTCGGCCGACCTATTGCTTAGCCGAGGGATACATTGAAACATGACTTGCTTAAAATTACACAAAAAAGAGCAGTCAGGTCCATCCTCCCGACAGTGGAGAAGGCTTTTGGGGTCGTAGAGCTCCCCAATCTACTTGATAGCAGCGATACAGTCACCCTCGATCAAAATCCCATCACAATCAAGCATCCAATCGTCAAGAACATCTCTGCGGGCCAAAGCTGCAAGCACCTCCACCATTGTGGGATCCCAATGCTCAATCATCTTGCCAGCCACCACAATCAATTGGCCCACATCGTCACGGATCACAAGGCCTAACCCCGCACGGTTGGAAGGTAGCAAAGAAGCATCAAAATTCATTTTGATCCACTTGGGAGGGGGGTTCACCATAGCTTGGATAAAGGCAGCCCGATGGGCTGATTGACGCACCATTGCTCCATAGGTGGAAAGCAAAATGACTTTGGGATCTGGGCTAGGATCGTTGCTGCAATGATTTTCGGAGTGCAAAAGGGGAGGCCATGTTTCTTGGCATTCCGAGCTCGCCAAGTCTAGTAGACAGCATAACAGTAAATCTTGGCTGAAAGCTGGGTCGATCCGGCCAGGTGTTTAATGGAGAGCAGCAGCTCCGCAAAGGATGAGAATATCGGGAGGTGAATTCCCCACTCTGCCAGACATCCAAAGACAAGTTTCAGCCATCCATAGTGCACAGTGCAATGCTCAAGGTCTTCCACCGCATTGCAGTCCCAAGGACAAAGCCCGCTGTCTGAAAGACTCCTACGGAATAGCCAGCTATTGGTGGGGATGGCGTCCCAAATGATACGCCACCAAAAGAACCTTTATCTCGAGTGGAGTTTAAGTTTCTTGAGCCAATCAAACCTGGGGCCGCCATGCCAAATGCGAGCTGCGCAGGCCATAGCAGTAATCGTGCTGCAGGGTGCCAAGCGGATCAGCTCCTGGGACGTCCACATTTCCGTACGAGGTAATTGGGATTTCCAGAATTCTGCTAGCAAGCTCCCCACCAAAAAATTTCAGCACCTCGATTCGGTTCCAGTTCCAATCATCATTGAGAAGACTGCCAACACAAGTATCCTCCAGTCCATCCATGTTAACAAAGGTCAGCCAACGGTCAAGCCGACGATCCAGTATCCATGTATCTCGTAGAGTGTCAACTGATTGCCCGTTTCCCCACATGCCAGCGAAGGATAAGCTGGAGGGCAGCCGCACCATCGTTAATTGCCTTCCAACTAATCGAGGTATTTCGGCCCGTGTGGACCTTCCACGGATCATTGCCATACTTAGCACAAAGCAGCTGATTAAACAAAACTGTAGGTTTGCGGAGGAAATCCCAAGCGAGACGAGCCCGCAGCGGGCCTTGCCATTGAGTTGTCGAGTGAAATCCAAGCCCCCCAAAGATTGTGACTGGTAGACATCGTTCCACGCCACATAATGCATACCCCTTTGATTTCCCTCCTTCCGCCAGAGGAAATGTCGGCCAATTTTGTCGATGGAAGCTAGGATACCTTTAGGAACATCCGAAAGAGTCATGTAGTAAAGAGGCACCACAAGGAGGGTAGTGCGGATAAGGGTCGCCCAGCCAGCAAGTGACAGATGTCGACGCCCCCAGACATCAACCTTTTTGTTTGCATTGCAAAGGACCTTGCTAAAATCGGAAGCAAGCAGCTTATGCATGGCCATAGGCAATCCGAGGTAGTCAAAGGAGCTGACCAGCCGGAATCCATGTAATTGGAGATACGCCGCCCCTTCCATCTTGGACAACGTTTGTTGAACAGGATTGCCGATTTCAGATTTGTTGATGCGTTGCCCCGTCCAGGCACAGTAGTCATTTAGGACCGCCATAATTCTAGCAGCGTTTGCCCGATAAGCCTCGGCAAACACAAGGATGTCGTTGGCATAGAGAAAGTGCGACACCCATTCTCTGTTAGGAATAATCTGGACTCCAAGGTTCTCCCCTCTCTGCCGGAAACCTTTAGTCAAAAGTTCAGAGCAGAGGATGAAAAGATATGGCGAGAGCGGGCATCCCTTACGGAAACCGCTATTGGCAACAATCCAGTACGACCGATTTCCATTAAGCAAAAGGGAAAATCGGGGTCGAGTAGTGCATTGGATAATCCAGTTAATAAAATTAAGGGAGAATCCCATGGCTGTCATCACCCGGGAGAGGGTCGGCCAAGCCATGTAATCGTACGCTTGTTCCATATCAACCTTGGCCGCCATGAGCCCATCCTTGAGGGTCGAGTGCTGGAACTTACACATGATCTCCTGAGCCAAGAGGCTGTGGCTCGAGATTGAGCAACCCGGCACGAACGCGCCTTGTTCCTCGCCGATAAGTCCCACAAGGACCAATTTGAGTCAGTTCACCAAGATCTTAGCCACCACCTTCTCGCTCATCGTGCCGGCTTGAAAGAATTTCCTAACAGCAGCACACACATCGTCTTTTATGATTAACCAATAAAATTTCAAAAAGGAAGAAGTGATACCGTCGGCGCCTGGGGCTCGGTTGTTCCCCGAGCTAAAAAATGGCCTTGCGGATCTCCTCATCATCAATCTCCTCCTCGAGCAAAGCTTGAGCATGTTCAGAGATCATATCCTCAGCCGTGAATGTTGGCCAACAATCAAAGTTGGTAATTCTGGCTTTCCACTTGTCCGAAAAAAGTGCCAGAATTCATCGTGGATCACCTTGGGGTCGCGCGTAGTCTCGCCATCCTGAGTTTGGAGTTCCTCAATACGGTTAGACCGTCGCCGAGCAGTAGCCACCGTATGGAAGAAATGCGAGTTGGCATCGCCCTCCTCAATCCAGCGGACTTTCTGCCCACTACCGCCACCAGGTCGCAAGCCTAGCAAGTGTCGAATTGAATTCCCCCACAGCATTACGGAGCTCCATGTCTTGTTCTGGGCTGAGGCCATCATCCAAGCAGTCAACGAGCTGTAACTCAAGAATTTTATTTTCAAGTTCACCTTTATGTGCCCCCAGTTCGCGTATCCGATTTTTACTTCAGAAATTGAGGGCTCGTAATGTTCTCTTGCATTTCTTGTTCACCACTTCGACCGGGCAGCTGAAGTCCGTTCTGCCCCAAGCCTTCACCACAATTTTCCAGGATACCGGGTAGCTCAATAACACGTCCTCGAACTGGAGCCATTTAGAGATTGGCCTGACACCGTCCGATCCTAAGCTGAGAATAAGCGGACAGTGGTCGGAAGACAATCTGTTCAACTGCTTCACCGAGGCGAAAGGCGCAGCGTTCAATCCCTCAGAATTAATAAGGATTCTATCAAGGCGGACCCATATCCTGCTAGTCCCCTCCTTATTATTTGAACATGTAAAATTTTGTCCTGAAAAGCCCAAATCATGGAGATCGCAGTTAGCACAAGCTTCAGCCATTTCCTGAGCGCCAGCTGAAAAGTGAAAACGCTTCCCCCCTTCTTTTCTGACTGCGAAAGGCAGCAATTAAAGTCGCCCCCTACAATTTTAGGGGTATTCATGATCATGGACGAGCCAATAGTCTCCCAAAGCCTTCGTCTGATGTGGTAATCCGTATTAGCGTAGACAAGGATCACCAACCATCGTTGCAAGGAGGGTAAGACCACAGTACCGACCACACATTGGTCTGTGGCCGTGAATACATCAAATTTCAGGATGTCTCCCCTCCACACCACCAGCAGTCCATCGGATTTGCCGACAGCCGGGAAGTGAAATAACTCCCAATTACGACCAACCAGTAGGTCTACATCCATGCGGTTGAGATCCTCAACCTTTGTTTCCACCAATCCCACAAGCCCCACCTCATTACTAATAATGAGGTGGCGTAGGAAGTTGCCCGTGTTCTTCTTCCGGGCACCCCTACAATTCCACATAAGGATGTGGGTCATTGATCAACTATAGGGGAAGCGTCCCCACCACTCGTGCCAACGTCACCCTCCTTGCAACGTTTCCTCGGTCCAGCTTCGATAGGCCTGAGAGCTCATAGCTCCTTTTGGAAATGGGCCTTGGAAGCACCAAGCCTTGGTCTATCCCATCCCACCCTTGCCGAAAACAAGGTG
Source organism: Dendrobium officinale (assembly GCA_019514585.1). NCBI lineage: Eukaryota > Viridiplantae > Streptophyta > Magnoliopsida > Asparagales > Orchidaceae > Dendrobium > Dendrobium officinale. The sequence goes on along the minus strand of CM033694.1, from coordinate 17,233,766 downwards.
GGCTCCTTAACACCAAGTTTACGCCAACTTGGTTTAAGGTTCTCCTTGCTTCTGCCCTTAGATGGTTCACCAACCTCCTTGAGGTCCACTTGTCGTGGAACATTTTCCCGCAGCGGTTTGCTCTCCGCCGCGCCTTGGCCCTTGCTTCAACTGACTCTCCTTCCGCCGCCTCGGGGGGACAAGATTCCATTCACCGAATTACTTCTCATCCTCCGTGAGCTCCCGTACATTGTCCTCCTTGGCCACTTGCCCCGCTATACAAGGTGCTGGCGTGATCACCACCACCTCATTCACAGTCAGCCTTTGTCCCGTAGTACTAGCACGGCCAGACGATCCCGCCCTAGTGGAAGGTGTCACCACCTCCGTGCTAGCCTCCAAAGAATTTCTTCTCGGCCTGCTTGTCGAAGCAACGCTAGACCCGCCCCCTTCCATGGTAGCCTTCCCTCTAGTCGTTGCCGTCGGTGTCCCTGCCACACCCCCAACCCGTGGCTCCTTTCGGTTGGGACATTGCTCCTGTTTGTGACCAACCCTGCCACAGCCATAGCACGACATCCTGAGGCCCTCATATTCCACTCTTTAATAGAACCGGCCCTTCCATCCATTCACCCATGTTCCCGTTTGCAATTGCTTGGCTAAGTCCAGCCTAACACACGCTCGAGCATACTCCCATCGGCCTTCGCCCCCCGTTTGGGCATCAATCCACAACGGTGTCCCAAACTGAGTGGCAATTCGCATGATGTTAGGGAGGTCCCAATACTGTAACGGGAGCTGAGGGAGCCGAATCCACACAGGAGAGGAAAGTCCCGCCATGGAGTTAGGTGAGAACGTATGGGTTCAACGGTCAAGGCCCACTATGTTCCCACTGAAGAACCAAGGCCCCCCACAGAGGACAGCGTCCCTAGCCTCCTCAGAGCTGAAGTGGCAAATGAAACAGTCATCCCCAATGGTGGTGAGGTTGTAGTCTCCAAATCAGCCCCATTGTCACTTGACCTCCGCACTAAGCACAAAAAAATGGTAGACTTTTGCCAATGATCTTGCCAACCACGGCATTGTCCAAGGCGTGGATCCGCTTTTCTACCAAATCCATATGCAGGTTGACCGAGATGCCATCCGTGGTGAAAGCGCCTTGCGCCACCTCCTCCGTGATTCGGATGTGTTCCAGTTTCTTCCAGGCGTTAGCCGAGGGACTTGGAGCAGCGACCGTCGCTTGTTCACCGAAGACCGCAGTCCGCTGTCCTGTTGGGGAAAATCGACAAGCACCTTATGCGCGAGTGGGAGGAAACCCACCACCAAAGCCCAACAAAAAACTGGAGGTTCACACCTAGAGCGGGGCTACCCTCCTCCGCCTCTCTAGACATACCATCCTCCATACACATGTTAGTATTACCTCCCCCGTCACCATCGGCAGCAGCCTTCAGCTGGGTTTCCGGACATTGGGAGGCCCCATCCAGCATTTTTGCTCCAGCACCCACGGCCTGGTGCCCCACCTCTGCCGTTCGCACACAATCGGCCGCCAGCTCAAGTGCCATAGCTCTCCTAGCTACAGACGCAGCTTCCGCATCAGCAGCTGCCTCCACCCGGTCCATGACCAGCTCGAATTCCATAGAAGCATTGCCCTCTTCCTTCGCTGGGTGGCACATGGCAGCAGGGCTGACTCCCGCGCCAGCTTCACCCCCCCGTCAAGGCTCGATCCAGCCGATTTGGGCACAGACGACCCTCCTCACGTGATACCCTGGTCATTTCCAGCACCATCCGCCCCTTTGGCTCCACGTGTTCCAACGCCGCCATCATCAGCCGAAGCCCTTGCAGCCGCAAGTGCCTTTCCCGCCAACTTCCCCACGCCCGACTTGGCCGAGGATTTGATCTCTCCACCTTTGCGACCCACTTGAGATCCCACACCAAACCGCCTCCTATCCCGATCACCACCACTCGCCGCACCTTCACCGCCACCATTCTCGCCAGAGCGGGGAGGAGACCGCCTGTCTCCCCCCGCCATGCCTAGAGCTTCTCACACTAAGAAACACTCTAGTGAGAGAAAGGAGTGGAAACAAATGAAGAACCTCAACACCCAAAGTTTTTGGGTTCCTTGAAGATTGCATTTGCATTAGAACAGAAATAAAAAATTACAAAACAAGAGGCTAAATCCTATCACTTTCCTCTCGCAACACGGAGACAAAAGTGGCAGGAATGCCATCACTCCAAACATCATTCCAAACAAAATCACCCTCTAAAGCCCTACGAGCACAAAAGTCGGCCGGCTTGTTGCAAGATCTAGGCACCCGATTGAATAACACTTGATGAAATTGAGTCAAAAAAGAGAAGTCCGGGCCATCCCCAAGGCGATGCAGCCTGTGCTGGTGGTGACGTAGCTCTTGAAGCCATTCAATTATATTGGAGAAATCTCCTTCTATAATGATACCCGCACGGTCAAACATCCAATCTTCAATGACATTTTTAATAGTGCTTGCCGCTAGAAGTTTGGCAGTAGCAGCATCCCAATGCACAATCTGTTGTCCAGTCGCCACAATCAAATTCCCCACATGGCCATGAACAACCAATCCCAGTCCCGCAATGTTAGACGGAAGAAGTGAAGCGTCGAAGTTGAATTTAAGCCAATTGGGAGGGGGGACACACCATGCTTTAGGATCGGACAGCCCAGAGGGCTGATTGATGTGCCATTGCTCCAAAAAAGGCATCAAGTAGGGCTTAGCAAAGGCACCCAGAAATTGCATCAGCCAAGACCGTCGAGGATCCCCAACTGTGACCATGCTTCTTATCATTACGAGCCCGCCAGGCTTGGTAGACATCCGAGCAAAAGATCATGCCAAGACCGGGATTATGTCTTGCCAACAACTCAAGGTTTTAGACCAGCTCCTCCAAGGAATTGCGGTCGGCAAAGAGAAGCCCCACCGACCCAGCTGTCTAAGGATTGACTTCAAAAAACTGCACCGGATCGTGCAATGCTCCGTATCTTCCTCTTTGTTACAACCCCATGGGAACTGCCAACTATTCTCCAAATTTTGCCGCTCAAGCCAGACGTTAGTAGGGATGGCATGACGAAGTAATCTCCACTAAAAGAGCTTCTCCCTGGGATGGAGCTTGAGCTTTTTTATCCACAAGAAGGGGTAGGCCATCGGTCCCCAAGATAGCACAATAAGCCAGAGCTGTAACCGTACGGCCTCCTCTTAGATTTATGAGTTCCGGGAAGTCCCCTCCCCCCGCTTGATTGGTAGGAATGGCTAAGAACGAGTAGCCATAATTTTGCCAAAACAATCGCGTACTTTGCCAACATCCCACACCCCATCATCCGTGAGTAGCTGGTTCACCTTACTATGCTCAAGCAGACCCATATCTCCAAACGCCGGCTAATTGTCAATCCTCCGATCTAGGACCCAAATGTCACTAAGGACATTCACGGTCTTACCATCCCCAATCCTCCACCAAATGATTGGTCGCAACGTATTGGCCCCGTCGTTCATGATTCTCCAAGAGACAGACACATTCCGTCCAGGCCACTCAATCCACGGATTATCACCATATTTCTCCCGCAAAATTCTGTGGAGAAGAGCATCGGGCTGCTGTATGAAATTAAGGGCAAGTCTTGCCCGAAGGGGACCAATCCAATCCAAAGCCGAGTGAAAGCCCAGGCCACCCATATCGGTTGGCTTGCACAGCTCGCTCCAAGCCACATAATGTAACCCCCTACTGTTCTAATTTTTCTGCCAAAGAATTTGCCTCCCAATCTTCTCAATATACTCCAAACTGCCCTTAGGGATCCCTGACAATGTCATAAAATACATAGGGACAGTAAGCAAAGAAGTACGAATGAGGGTAGCCCTGCCCGCAAGGGAGTGATGCCGTTTCCCCCAAACATTAACCTTTGCCGCAGCTTTATTCACAGTTCTAGAAAAATCCGACTTCATCAACGTCCTCGTAAGCAATGGGAGCCCAAGGTACTCCAACGAGGAAACCGTATTGTAGCCCAACAGCCTTGCAATCCTTCTTCCTTTCCATCTGGGGTAGCGTTTGTTGAAAAGAATGGCCGACTTATTGATATTAATTTTTTGCCCCATCAAACCACAATAATCGACCAAGATTCCACTGATGCACTTTGCATTGGCCGGAATGGCTTCCACAAAGACTAAAATATCATCAGCGTACAAGAGATGCACCCGCTCCCCCTTGGCCACAATCTGCACCCCAAGGCGACCACCAACCTGATTGAAAGCCTTTGTGAGGAGCTCCGAGCAAAGTATAAAGAGATATGGTGACAACGGACACCCCTGCCGTAGTCTGGTATGGGCGTTAATCCATTGCGAGCGGTTACCATTAAGCAGGAAGGCAAACTGAGGGTCGCAGACACACTCCGTCACCCAAAGAATGAACCTCTCTGAGAATCCCATGGCCTCCACAGTGCGGCGTAGTGTGTCCCACGACATGCAATCGTAGGCCTGCTCCATATCCACCCTTAACGCCATCAACCCTGATTGCATGGTGGAATGTTGAAACTTGCACATCATCTCTTGGGCTAAGAGCCCATGATTCTCAATTGATCGGCCAGGCACAAAGGCACCTTGCTCCTCTCCAATCAGGCCACCCAGGACCGGCTTGAGCCGATTAACCAAAGTTTTGGCCACCACCTTGTACAAGGACTGACAAAGACTAATGGGCCGAAATTGAGCCGGCGCGGCAGCATTCTCCATCTTTGGAATAAGAATCACCATCTTATCCTTCCAGCTCGGGCACATCTTACCCGCAGAGAAGAAGTCTTTGGTGGCACTACAAACATCGTTCTTAATGATTAGCCAATAAAATTTAAGAAAGGAGGAAGTGATACCATCCATTCCAGGAGCTCGGTTATTCCCCATGCTGAACACTGCCTTACAGATCTTGGCATCAGACACCTCCTCCAGCAAGTTCGCAGCATCTGCCTGGAGCATAGCATCTGGGCAAAAATTGGGCCAGCGAGCCGTATGGGTGGCCTGCTCCCTCCACTTATCTGAGAAAAAATGCCAGAACTCCTCTTGGATTGAGTTTGGTTCCGACAAGACTATTCCATCCTCTTTCCTAAGTTCCACAATCCGATTGGAGCATCTCCGAGCCATAGCCACCGCATGAAAAAAATGAGAATTGGCATCACCATCCTCAATCTAGTGAACCTTCACACGCTGACCCCACCATGTCGCCATTCGGCTAAGCACCGCATGGAACTCTCCCACTTTCAAACGGAGCTCCTCTTCTTGCTCGGGATTCAACCCATCAGCCGAGCAGTCAATTTGTTGCAATTCCATAATGCGGTGTTCAAGGGCACACCGTTGAGCTCCTAGATCCCGAATCCAGTGCTTGCTCCAAAAGAGGAGAGCCTTTAGTGCTCGGTTGCATTTCTGGTTAATAACTTCGACCGGCTGTCCGAAGTCTAATCAGCCCCATGCCTTGGCAACCACCCTCCAAGAGGCGGGATAGCTCATCCAGATATCCTCAAAGCGAGTCCACTAGAAATTGGAGACCGCGCCTTTGCCACCCAAATTCAACAATAGGGGGCAATGGTCCGACGCAAGCCTATTAAAATGTCGAACTGAAGCAAATGGAGCAGCACCAAGTCCCTCCGTATTCATAAGAAATTGTTCCAGTCGAACCCAGCTGCGACTTCGCCCTTCCTTGTTGTTAGACCAAGTGAACTTTGGCCCCACAAAGCCCAAATCATGGAGATCCGAATTAGCCATGAACTCCCGCATCTCTTGAACGCACGGAGAGAACCAAAAATGCTTGCCCCCTTTCTTCTCATCTTGTGACAGACAACAGCTGAAATCGCCGCCGATGACCATAGGGCCATTCCCAGCCAAGCTAGTCCCAATTGCTTCCCAAAGCTGTCTCCGAGCATGATGGTCCTTATTGGCATAAACCAACGCCAACCGCCAAGTCTGCAGGTTGGGAAAAGATACCCTTCCGGCCACACACTGATTTGAAGCCAAAGCAACATCAAATTTTAGTAGATCACCCCTCCAAAGAGCTAGCAATCCACCAGACTTGCCCACCGATGGTTGATGGAAGAAGTCCCACCCCTTCCCCACCAGCTTGTCGACCTCCGCACGTCCAAAGGTTTCCAACTTGGTTTCTATCAATCCCACAAACAGAACCTCATTGGAAGCAATGAGGTGGCGTAGGAAGTGGCTCGTATTTTTCTTCCGAGCCCCCCTACAATTCCAAAAGAGGATGTGAGTCATTGATCCACCATAGGGGAAGCTTCCCCGCCACTCGACCCACCATTGCCTTCCTTCCGCCCTTTCCTAGGCCCAACCTCAATTGGTCCTAACGCTTGTAATTCCTTGTCGAAGTGTGCCTTGGAGGCACCATTTCGTGGCCTTGCACGGCCAACTCCTTCCAAGAACATCATCAGCTTATCCACCCCAAGCTTCTGCCAGCTTGGCTTTGTAATTCTCCTTGCTTCGCCCTTTTAAAGGTGCCCCAACCTCCTTGAGATTAACTTGGCGTGGTCCATTTTCCCCAAACAGTACACCCTTACCATTATCAGTCTCAACAGGTTGTTTGGGAATCATCTTCTTCCTCAGTGGTACCAAATTCCATGCCCCAAAAAGCTTCTCATCCTCAGATAACTCCGTTGAAGGCTGCTCAACATCCGTGGTCATAGTCACCTTATTTGCCTGAGCCAAACCGTCCCCCACCGGTGTTTGTTCACTGGCCATCTTTTCCTTGGAGCGTGTGCTGGAGCCACCTGAGCCAGGGGTGGACTCACCCTCCGTTCTTCTGTCCAGTGGGATAGGCCGTGGCCTGCTAGTAGACGCCACACTAGACCCACAGCCGTCCACGACAGCTTTACCCTGCTAAGTTCCACATGGGGTTCTCCCCCGGATTAGCAACCCGAGGCTCAATCTTGCTGGGGCAGTGCTTTTGGCGATGCCCAACTCTACCACAACCAAAGCACGACATCCCCAGTCCCTCATACTCCACCCGTTGGTAGAAGCGTCCCTGCCATCCATTGATCTATGTCCCCATCTGAAGCTTTTTTGCAAGGTCTAACCTAATACAAACACGGGCATACTCACGTCGGCCTTCTTCTCCTGTTTGGGCATCAATCCATAGTGGCGTCCCAAATTGTGACGCAATCCGCATGAGGTTATGGAGATCCCAATACTGCAGTGGAAGCTGCGGTAGCCGGATCCAAACCGGCGAAGAAAGTCCCGCCATAGAGCTTGGCGAGAAGTAGGGGGTCCATCAGTCTAGGCCAACAATGTTACCACTGAAAAACCACGGCCCACCACATAAAACAACATCCCTTTCTTCCACCGATCAAAAGCAGCACACAAAGCAGTCCGTCCCCATAGTCGACAGGTGGTATTCCCCAAACCGGCTCCATTGCCACTTGATCTCAGCATTCAGCACAAAATAGGGCAACCGTTTACCAATAATTTCCCCCACCACGGCATTATCCAAGGCATGTATACGTTTCTCCACCAGTTCCATGTGTAGATTGACCGAAACCCCATCCGTAGAGAAGGATCCCTGCGCCACCTCCTCCGTGTTCCGGATATGCTCTGGACTCTTCCACACATTCGGAGCACCTCCCGGGGTCTTGGCCGCCCCATGAATTCCAAATATTTCCACTCTTTCCCCCGTTGGGGCATTGCCATAAACAACTTGTGTGCGAGGGGAAGCCTACCCCTCGCCAAGCCCCTCACCGCCCAGGTTGTTCACACCTAGTTCAGGCCTAGCGCCCACCCCTCCAACATGGTTGCCAATGCTATTCACCATATCCGCATCCTCCATTGACGGACACACCGGCCGTCTGCGGGGTTTCGTTGCTTACCTCCATGGTGGACTTAGCAATCACCAAAGCCGCAGAGCCTTCACCGCCACCCTCGCCGGAGCAGGGAGGAGACCGCCTGTCCCCCCCGCCATACCCAGAGCGTCTCTCTCTAAAGCACTCTAGTGAGAGAAACAAGTGGTTGAAAATGAAGAACCTCCCAAAGTTTTTGGGTTCCTTAAACGTTGCATTTGCATTAATGGAAATAAAGAAAAACAAGAGAATACAAACTAAGCCCTATCACTTTCCTCTCTAATCAAAGAGGTAAAAGCTAAGGGAATGCTATTACAATTCAAATCCTTCCAGAAAAAATCCCCCTCCAAGGCGTGACGGGCACAGAAGTCGGCAGGCTGATTGCTGAGTCGCGGCACCCTCTGAAACAGCACCTGCTTGAAGAAGCCAAGGAAGGAAAGATCCGGGCCTCCCTCCATTAAGTGAATGGGGTGATGGTGGCTACAAAGGCCTTGGAGCCAAGTAATCACGTTAGAGCAGTCACCCTCAATGATGATACCATTGCAATCAAACATCCAATCCTCAATAATATCCTTGAGCTCCAGCAGCCAACAGCTCGACGTATTCGGCGTCCCAATGTTCAAGTTGTCGTCCGCCGCCACCACCAGCTTTCCCTCATGGTCCCGCACCACAAGTCCCAGCCCCGCCAAATTTGACGGAATAAGGGAGGCATCAAAGTTCACCTTTAACCAATTCAGAGGGGGGACGCACCAAAGTTTATGATCTGGCAGCCCAAGGGGCTGAGTGATACACCATTGCTCCAAAAAAGGCATTCGGTGAGTCTTCGAAAGCGCCCCAAGAACCGTCGCAACCAGCACAGATAGACCTGTCAAAAATGGGTCACGGGTCGGGTTCGGGTCCAACCCGAAATTGACCCGACACTGTTCAACCCGACCCGACCCGACCCGTTTTTGAAAACGGGTCAGTTTTCCGAACCCGAACCTGACCCGCTTCGGGTCCGGGTCAACCCGACCCGACCCGCTTCGGGTATATTTAATTAAATTTTTTTTATTTAATTCATTTTATTTAAATTTAAATCAAATTAAGGGTAGATTTACTTCAATTAATTTAAAATAAATCAAGATTAATTTAATTTGGGCAATAATATTTATAATTTTTTGAAATATTATTTACTTATTTCATAAAAATTCATTAAAATCTTCCAAAATTAATTAAAAACGGGTCAAACCGGGTCGATTTCGGGTTTCTGGGTCAACTCGAACCCGACCCGGTTTTACAAACGGGTCGAAATCTCTAACCCGAACCCGAAATTTTCGGGTCGGGTTTTCGGGTCGGGTCCAATATTGACAGGTCTAAGCACAGACGAGGACCCATAAGCACGACCATGTTTGTGTTGCAAATATATTTTTTCATGGCTTATATTTTGATGATTGACAAACACTACTTCTCTTGGACTACTTGTTGCTTCTAACTTTTCAGGAATCGAAGATCGGACGATCATGAAGAAGCCAAGTTCAGAATTGCGTAGATTTAGGGTTGAGTCAGTCTGTACTTTTGTTTTTCTCTTTTTGAGTCTACTTGTAATGCTCAAAGAGACTGATGCTAAGTAACCCTACACACACACACTTGAGAGACTTAGAATTTCTATTTTTGCCCACATCGACAAGGCCGATATTCATATCGTCCTGGACGATCAGGTTAAAACATAAAGTCTAATTAAGAATTCTTAATTAAGGCAGCCGACATTAACATATCGGCCTGGACGATACGTGTATCAGCCAGGACGATAAGCTCAAAATAGAAAGAAGTAGCCGCCTTAGACAGTTAAGGTATACTGTATTTTTAAATTATCGGTCAGGACGATACCCATATCGACATGGACGAAATTACCAAATTATACCTTAATTGATCAGGAAATCAAGGGAGTAATTAAGAATGATTGATACGATCATATCGTCCTGGACGATCTCAGGATCGGCCAGGACGATACATTCAAAATCCTTGAGTTGTTTCAGGACGATAAATATCGGCCAGGTCATAAACAGGGCGATGCTCAGGACGATTTGCCTCTGATTTGGACTAATAGGCCAGGACAATCGTATGATCGGCCTGGATGATCAAGCCAAATTTCAATCGTCCAGGACTGTTCCCAGGGCGATGCTCTGGCCGATCTTCTTTGATTTGTACTGATCGGACAAGCCGATGTACATATAGGCCGGGATGATAAAGTCGGCTACTTGCAATTAATGAGCTCCTTGAGAGCTCTTCTATTTAAGAGCTCTTGTCCAAACGTTTTAGAAGACCTTTGGCTACTGCCTTGACCTGAGAAGACCTTGAGGAGAGAAAGAGAGAGAGGGAGAGATAGAGGATCTTGTGAGGGGGAGCTTGTGAGGGGGATTCACAAGGGTTGCTTCAAGGATCGCTCTGCTTGTCTTTCGTCTGGAGTTTCTCGTCCGTGGAAGGGTCGGTAGAGGTAAGGAGTTTGCTTTTGGTTGTGGTTCTCTGCCAGCTTCAGGAGGAAGCAAAAGGAGGTTCTTGTAAGGGCTTCTCCGCCTAGCCGTGGGGGCTAAAGGAGAGTCACGTTTTGTAGTGCAATACTTGGAGGGTGCCTCCAAAGAGTGGACGTAGGTCGAATCGACCGAACCACTATAAATCTTGTGTTCTTATTTTTGCTTCCTCACTTTTTAATTCCGCATTAATTTCTTATGGTGTGATTTGGTTTGAGATTTTATTTCTTTGTCTTAAAAGTTTTTTTTTAAATACCAATTCACCCCCCCTCTTGGTTAGCTTGGGACTAAGTTCATAGGGCTTAACATCCCGAACGAACTTTCAGGTGGTATCAGAGCAGGATTAGAAAATTAAAGTTTGAAAACTTTTTGAATTTGATCCATGGTTAACATTGGGAATCGTAACACTACGGAAGGGTATTCTATTACCCGACCTCCCCTGTTCGATAACCTACCTTTTGATTTTTGGAAAACCCGCATGTCAACGTTTTTACAATCTACTGATTATCGCATGTGGATGCTTATTCAAGAAGGTTATTCTCCACCTTCTCATGAAATTAATGGTATTAAAACTGAAGTTGCTTTTACTGAATGGACTTTCAATGAACGTGATTTGGCTCAATTAAATACAAAGTGTTTGAACTGTTCTTTCTGTGCTTTGAAATCTGAGGATTACATGCGTGTTTCAACTTGTAAAACTGGTAAAGAGATTTGGGATAAATTATGCATCACCTATGAAGGTACTAATGAAGTTAAGCAATCCCGTTTAAACATTCTCTTGCATGACTACGAACTTTTTTGTATGAAACCTCATGAATCGATTTCTGACATGTACACTAGGTTTACTCAGATTGTTACTTCATTGCATGCACTAGGAAAAGAGCTTTCAAATTATGAAAAAGTTAACAAAATTTTGAGATGCTTGCCTTCGTCTTATGATACAAAAATTACTGCCATTACTGAATCCAAAGATTTGAACACCTATTATATTGATAACTTACTTGGCTCACTCATTGCTTATGAGCAAGGGGTGAATCAAAGAAATCTTGATGCAGGTGAGAAGAAAAAGGAAAAAAACAATCGCACTGAAGGCGCACAAATCAGATTCTGAATCTTCCGGGTCTGAAAGCGATGATGTTGCCTTCATCACAAGGCAATTTAAAAGCTTTCTAAGGAAGAAACAAAAGCATTATCAAAGTTGGAGGAAAGGTAAGGATCACAAATATGTTAAGGGATCTTCTGATGTTATTTGTTTTGAATGCAGGAAACCTTGACATGTGAAAGCCGATTGCCCTACACTTCAAAATCTTTCAAGCAAAGAAAAGAAAAAAGGTGAGGAGAAAGCCAAGTCAAGGAAGGACAAGAAGAAAATCCAAAGAGGTTTTTGGGCAGAATCTGGTACTGATTCCTCTGAGACTGAACCAGAGGAAGAGACTACGAATTTGTGTTTCATGGGAGAAAATTAAAGTGATGTGGAAGAGGTATGTAAACCAACCTATGATGAATTGTTTGAAATTTATGAAAAAATTCATGCATCATACAAAAAACTTAAGAAGACTCATGCTAGTCTAAAATTAGAACATTCAAATCTATAAAAAAAGTATGAAGTTTTTCTCAAAGATCATGCATCAATTGATTCTAATCACATGGCTCTTCTTGATGAATTTGATGAGTTGAACAAAAAGCATTTGGAATTAGTTGATGAACATAATGCATTAAAAGCTTCACACACCTCACTTAAGATTGATCTTAAGAAATCTAAAGAGATTGAGAAAAATTTGGGGATGGAGAATGATGCATTAAAAAGAACTAAATTGAGGATTCAAAATAATTTTGATACATATAAGAAAAATCGGATGACTTCCACCTTTGATCTTAAGCCAGAACCTAGGAAGAGGCAATATAACTCAAACCATTTAAGAAATCCTTTTTCTGGAGTTAGATGTTTCTCATGTAGCATGCTAGGACACATCTCACACACTTGCACCGTTCACCGTAGTACACATTGGGTGTGGAGAGCCAAGATGCATGATTCACAGCATACCTTACCTGCATTACATTCTACTTTTTCTAAGAAGGATCCCAAACCTGTTTGGGTTCCTAAATCTGACTGTTATTGAGTTTTACAGGTGTGCTCTCACCAAAGTCCTCGTGGGAGCATAGGATAACTGGACATAAGGAGGCTTGCAGCTCAAAATTGCTTAAACTTGTTGCTTTATTACGTGCTTGAAATTCCTTTTGTGTTATTTGTTTATTTTGTTTTTGTGCTAGTTTGTGTGCTTGCTTTGTGTTAGTTTGCTTTAATTTCATTTTGTTTTTTGTTGTTTTTGTTTTTATGTGATCTTTAAATATGGCCTTCCATATGATTAATCTTTTCAAGCTTTTAGATTTTTAAAGTTTTTGGAGGTAGTGTTTTACTTTTCAAAATTGGTTAAAGGGAGTATACTGTTGATGTTTTCCCTCCTTCTGACTTTGTTTAGTGGTATGATTTCTTCTCTAAAACAAAAGTCTAAACTCGGTTTAACCAATGGCCTGTTATTTAAGATCTTTTTCTTATCTTGCTACATTAATTTATCTTATGCATAATAGCCAAAGTTCTTAAATATCATTCAAGCTTTTGAAATCTTGCCATTAAATTTATCACATGATTTTGATTTTGTGTTGTGGATTGTTCTTCCCTATGTTAGAGAGAGAGCTCCTATTCTCTAATATTTGGAGGATATACTCACAACTAAGTTTTTTTTTAAGGGTATATTAAAGAGTTTCTAGCTTGCAAAAGTTAAAAAGGAAAGAGGCCAATGAAGCCAAAATTGAAAAGAATGCTATATACACAAAAGTGTATCAAAGAATCAAAAGATGCTCAAAAGAGCAAATCAAAATGACAAGAGGCATAAAATGAGCCCACTAAATGCAAGCTATCATCTCTTTTATAAAACTCTTAAAACTTAGAAAACTCATTAATTATGTGATGTTTTCAAAGACTTGATTTCAATTTTCCATGACTGAGAAAAATTACTTTGTGTTATTAAATATGAGATATTTTCTTTGTAAATAAGTCTTGAATGGATCTTATTATCCTATTTAGTTATTCTGAGTTGGATCTTTATTTTCCAAAAGAATTTTTGTACCCTGAAGGATGTCCGATCTAGGATTAACAGAATCAGATGTTCTACCTTCTTCTGATTGGGATCTGTTAAACTTCTTGATCTCTTGAAACTTTAAAAGATAATTTTTTGGAAAGAATTCTCATTTGATGCCCCCCATAAAAAAAAAAAATTAGAAAAATTAAAATAAAAAAATATTTGCTTTTGCTTTTGTTTATTTGTTTTTCTTCGTATTTTTTGTTTTTCTTTTCTTTTGTTGTGTTTTGACTGTTGTTTCTTCTGCTTTATTTTTGAGGGTCTTGATCATCACCATCTTTTCTTTTAAATCAATTCCTAGTCACATTGTCCTGGCCGATAGTTTTATCGTCCTGGACGATACGACAATTCACCTTGAAAATTCATCTGCTGAACTCTTCTGTGCTTGATGAAACTCATCATCTCGGACGATTTGATCGAACTCTGGTGATAGTCCTGGCCGATAGAAAATTTCGTCTGGCCGATGCATTTTATGTACATCGTCCTGGCTGATACACTGGATCGTCCTGGACGATCCACGTGTCAGCACGTTTTGATCTTTAAATTCGGCCCCGGATGATCCATTATTGGACAATCGTCCGGGCCGATCCACTGTTCGTTCTGGACGATACACGTGGCAAGCATTTTAAACGTTTTAACTTCGGCCAGTACGATCAATTATCGTGCATCGTCCTGGACGATACACCTAATCGGCCCGGACGATATGCTTTTTCAATGGTCGTTCGACCTGACTCCTCGGGCCGATCGCCTGTGTCTAATCGGCCTGGCCGATATCTGATCGGCCCGAACGATCGGACCGCCTTTTTGACCAATCGGCCTGTACGTAATAATTGAACCATATCGGCCTGGACGATTCGGCGATCGGCCTAGACTATATGGCCGTTTCTTTAAATTCAGGCCAATTCCAGCCATGCTTTCTCACCATTTACCTTCATCTCTTGTGTATTTTCTTGCTACCTCTCTCCTATGGCTGGTGGGAAGCATGTTCGCCAGGCGTCTGGGAGTTCTTCGAGGTCGACTTTGGATCCTCGATTCAGGGAGACAGAAGATCAGGCTGCCTATCGTCGCTACAAGGAGAGTGGCATCACCCTTTCCCGGATAATTAATCATGCACATCTCTCATACCCAGTAATTGACCTTTTTGCCCACACCTCTCTTTGTTTTATACTCACTCTCGCCATCCCTTTCTCTTCCGAACTCCTCACTGAATTTTATGCTAGCCTGTGCATTAACCACACCTTCACATTCATGACCTCCTATGTGCATCGACGCCCTGTCGAAATCACATATCAGGATTGTGTTGATCTTTTACAGCTATCCACCACTGGGGATAAGCTGCACCTAATAGCCTCTGATCCTGATTTTGACTGGTCCACAGGGAATCACTTCCTTCGTCATACCAATACACCTTTCCATGTTGGAGAGAGTAGCTCTTTGGTCAAAGATGCTAGGACAATCCAACATGTCCTTCGCACCTCCATTATCCCAAAAGCTGGGGACCGAGTTCAAATCACCCCTCTACTGTCCCTCACTACTTTCTACATTATGGCACAAAGAGAATTCAATGCCGCTGATCTACTCTTTCGCTACATCGATCGCCTAACCACAATTCGCGACCTAGGCCATAAGAGAAAGCCCAATCTAGCCTTAGGACACATGATAGCCTATATCCTTGAAACCAAATACAATCTCCAATACCCTAATCATCCTGACCTTCACCCTACCTACTACTCAAAAAATTCCTTCACTACTCTTCATAGTACTCGTCTCCACCCAGGAGATGGGGAAGGTCGGGGGGCTAGAGAGGAGGAGGCTCTCGCTCCCGCTCCCGTTCCTGATCCTGTCCCTCTCCACCAGCACTCACCGGTTGACCAGTTGATTGAGAGGTTTGATCGTTGGGAGACTCGGTTTGACGCCTATGTGGCTGCACAGGAGCAGCAACACTTTGGGGATATTACCTGCTACGAGCAGCACCGCGTTGAGGATTTAGCCCGATTTGACAGTTTCGTTACTCAGCAGCAGCAGCAGCATGACCAGGACATCACCTGGTTCAATACTCAGTTCACCACACTTGCCACCTACTTTCAGCAGCCACCTCCACCACCTCCATCTGATGATCTGGATCCCTCGTTGTTTTAGTTTGTACTTTGTGTTTTTTTGTTTCCTTTCTTTTTGTAGTTTGCTTCTTGGTCTTTTGTGATGTTTTTCTTTTATTTCTGAACTCTCTTTTTGTGATTACAAAAGGGAGAGTAGGGTGTAGGAAAAAGCTGTTTGGTCTTGGGTTTATAACCTTAATATTTTAATGAAAATTTTCCTACTTGTGTTTGCCATCATAAAAAAGGGGGAGATTGTTACAAATCTATTTTTTTCATGGCTTGTGTTTTGATGATTGACAAACACTACTTCTCTTGTACTACTTGTTGCTTATAACTTTTCAGGAATCGAAGATCGGACGATCATGAAGAAGCCAAGTTCAAAATTGCGTGGGTTTAGGGTGGAGTCAGTCTGTACTTTTGTTTTTCTCTTTTTGAGTCTACTTGTAATGGTCAAAGAGACTGATGCTAAGTAACCCTACACACACACACTTGAGAGACTTATAATTTCTGTTTTTGCCCATATCGGCCAGGCCGATATTCATATCGTCCTGGACGATCAGCTTAAAACAGAAAGTCTAATTAAGGATTCTTAATTAAGGCAGCCGACATTAACATATCGGCCTGGACGATACGTGTATCGGCCAGGACGATAAGCTCAAAACAGAAAGAAGTAGCCTCCTTAGACAGTTAAGGTATACTGTATTTTTAAAATATCGGCCAGGACGATACCCATATCGGCCTGGAAGAAATTACCAAATTGTGCCTTAATTGATCAGAAAATTAAGGGAGTAATTAAGGATGATTGATACGATCATATCGTCCTGGACGATCTTAGGATCGGCCAGGATGATACATTCAAAATCCTTGAGTTGCTTCAGGACGATAAATATCGGCCAGGTCATAAACAGGGCGATGCTCAGGACGATTTGCCTCTGATTTGAACTAATAGGCCAGGACGATCATATGATCGGCCTGGACGATCAAGCCAAATTTCAATCGTCCAGGACTGTTCCCAGGGCGATTCTCTGGCCGATCTTCTTTGATTTGTACTGATCGACCAGGCCGATGTACATATCGGCCGGGACGATAAAGTCGGCTACTTGCAATTAATGAGCTCCTTGAGAGCTCTTCTATTTAAGAGCTCTTGTCCAAACGTTTTAGAAGACCTTTGGCTGCTTCCTTGACCTGAGAAGACCTTGAGGAGAGAAAGAGAGAGAGGGAGAGAGAGGGAGGATCTTGTGAGGGGGAGCTTGTGAGGGGGATTCACAAGGGTTGCTTCAAGGATCGCTCTGTTTGTCTTTCGTCTGGAGTTTCTCGTCCGTGGAAGGGTCGGTAGAGGTAAGGAGTTTGCTTTTGGTTTTGGTTCTCTGCCAGCTTCAGGAGGAAGAAAAAGGAGGTTCTTGTAAGGGCTTCTCCGCCTAGCTGTGGGGGCTAAAGGAGAGTCACGTTTTGTAGTGCAATACTTGGAGGGTGCCTCCAAGGAGTGGACGTAGGTCGAATCGACCGAACCACTATAAATCTTGTGTTCTTATTTTTGCTTCCGCATTTTTTAATTCTGCATTAATTTCTTGTGGTGTGATTTGGTTTGAGTTTTTATTTCTTTGTCTTAAAAGTTTTTTTTAAATACCAATTCACCCCCCCTCTTGGTTAGCTTGGGACTAAGTTCATAGGGCTTAACATCCCGAACGAACTTTCAGTTTGTGATCATTACGAGTGCGTGAAACTTGATATACTGTCGAACAAAATATTCTTCCCAGCGAAGGATTAGAGCTCGCCATGATCTTTAGATGTCCCATAAGGTCACCAAACAAGTGAGGGCTCGGGAAAGAGATGCCCCACCGTCCCAGGCATTCCAGCACTCGGTTGAGTTGGGCACTAAAAAATGGTGCAATGCACCGTATCCTCAACCTCATTACATCTCCACGGGCAAAGGGGGTCCTCCGTAAGATTGCGTCGTCTGAGCCAGGCATTGGTGGGGATAGCATCGCGGAGGAGCCGCCACCAATAGAATTTCTCCCGGGGGTGGAGTTTGAACTTCTTCATCCAGCAAAAATGGTAAATAGAGCTATCAAGGCAAGTGGCATAGGCCATCGCAGTCACAGTCTTTCCAGAAAAAGCTCAGATGAGTTCCGGGCTGTCCCCGTGCCCGTCTGACCGCACGGGATGGCCAGGATTCGAGCTGTCATAGGATCCCCAAAATGACGTCGGACAAGATCTTCATTCCATTCCCCACTGTCATTTAGCAGGAAGCTAACTTTATTATTCTCAAGATGTGCGAGGTCCTCAAATGTCGGCCATTGATCAAGCCGTCTATCCATAATCCAAATATCACCAAGGACATCGATCCCCGAGCCATCACCAATCGACCAACGAACAATAGGCTGAAGAGCCATCACCCCATCATTAATCACCCTCCAGGATATCCGAGATGTTGTGTCCCAGCCACACCTTCCACGGGTTCGTGCCATATTTTCCAATGAGGATACGGTGCATTAGAATATTAAGTTGTCGAATAAAGTTGAGAGCCAGCCGATCTCTCAAAGGCCCTTGCCACACACTAGAGGCATGAAATCCCAGTCCACCTTGGTCCGCAGGTTTGCATAGCTCACTCCACGGCACATAGTGGAGCCCGCCCCCAGTCTTAGTCTTTCTCCAGAGAAATTGTTTGCACAGCTTTTCAATCAGAGCAAGCGTACCCTTAGGGACCCCCGTCAAGGTCATACAGTACATGGGGATCGACAGTAGAGAGGTATGAATCAAGGTGGCCCTTCCAACCAACGACAAATGTCGGAGACCCCACAGATTGACCTTCGTCGAGGCCTTAGCCACCAAATTGGAAAAATCAGCCTTGATCAGCTTTCTCATTACCAAGGGGATACCAAGGTATTCTATCGAGCTCACAGCATTGAAACCAATTTGACTTGAAATTTGCCTACCTTTCCAATGGGGGAACCTTTTACTTAACATGATAGCCGATTTGTTGTGATTGACTTTCTGGCCAGTCCAGTCGCAGTAGTCGTGAGAATGTGCTGAATGCGCCTAGCATTGTCCGGCTTGGCTTTTCACAAAGATAAGGATATCGTCGGCATAGAGTAGATGGGACACCCTCTTTGCCGTTAGCAATAATCTGAACGCTAAGCCTTTCCCCACGCTGCCATAAGGCTTTTATCAAGAGTTTGGAGCACAGGATAAACAAGTAGGGCGAAAGGGGACAGCCCTGGCGTAGCCCACTCCGGGAATTGATCCACTGGGATCGATTTCCGTTAAGAAGGAAAGCTAACCAAGGGAGGGTAATGCATTCCATCACCCAATGTATAAAATGGCTAGAAAAGCCCATAGCTTCCATAACTCTCGATAGTGTATCCCATGCCATGCAGTCGTAAGCCTGCTCCATATCGACTTTGAGGGCCATGAGGCCCATCTTAATAGTTGACTGTTGGAACTTGCACAACACCTCCTGGGCGAGGAGGCTGTGATTGGCAATGGACCTCCCCGGCATGAACGCTCCCTGCTCCTCACCGACAAGGCTCCGAAGAACCGATTTTAGCCGATTAACCAGGATTTTCACCACCACCTTATAGAGGGATTGGCACATGCTTATAGGCCGAAATTGAGACAGAGAACTAGCACTTTCCACTTTGGGGATGAGGATAACCATAGTGTCCTTCCAGTTGGGACACATAGCTCTAGCCGCAAAAAAGTCTTTGACGGCACTACAAATGTCATTCTTGATGATTAGCCAATAAAACTTAAGGAAAGAGGAGGTGATACTGTCCATCCCGGGAGCACGGTTATTGCCCATGCTGAAAACCGCACGTTGGATCTCCTCCTCCAAAACCTCCGCCTCCAGATGCAACCGACTGTCCGCCGAGAGGCAGTCTGGCACATCAAAGCACGGCCAGCGATCAGAATGCATGGTCCGGGCTCTCCATTTGTCAGCAAAGAACTGCCAGAACACACTCTGAATTTGATTAGCATCCGAGAGCACCTCTCCATTCGGTAATTGCAACTCCTCAATACAGTTAGAGCGGCGTCTGGTCGTATCCATAGCATGGAAGAAGTGCGAGTTCGCGTCCCCCTCCTCAATCCACAAGATCTTAGCCCGCTGCCCCCACCAGGTAGCCATCCGGCTTAGGACGGTATTGAATTCACTAATCAGGCGGCGCAGCTCTGCTTCACGCTCGGGAATGAGACCAGCATCCGAGCAATCTTCCCTCTGTAGCTCTGTAATCCGCTGCTCAAGGTCCTTCTTTCGTGTCCCCATATCATGGATACGGTTGCGGCTCTAACAGCAAGGCACGCAGGGTTCTTTTGCACTTTCTATTGACCACCCCCACTGGATTACCAAAATCAGCCTTCCGCCAGTTGTCCGCCACAATCCTCCACGAGGCCAGGTAGGTCATCCACATATCTTCAAATCGGACCCACTTGAAGTTTGAATGAGAGTTCCCGCCTCCCAGGTTAAGAAGTAGTGGGCAGTGATCCGACGCCAAATGGTTCAAGTGCTTGACCGTCGCAAATGGCGCCACCCGCAGCCCCTCCGTGTCCATAAGAATCCGATCCAAGTGCACCCAGATATGGCTATTCCCCTCTTTATTGTTAGACCAAGTGTATTTCATCCCCAAAAAACCCAGGTCATGGAGGTCCGCATTGGCCATGAACTCCATCATTTCCTGAGCCTCGGCCGAGAATCTGAAGCATTTTCCCCCCTTCTTCTCATCTTGAGACAGGCAGTAGTTGAAATCGCCGCCAACAATGGTCGTTCTAGACCTCCAAAAGTCGAACAAACGGAATGCCAAAGTCCCCTACGAATATGATGATTCTTATTCGCATAGACAATGGAGATATTCCAGATTTGCAAACTGAGCACAGTAAGTTTCCCAAGAATACATTGATCTAACGCCAAGCTCATAGAGAACTTGGCAATTTCCCTCCTCCAGAGGGCAAGGATTCCGCCAGCCTTATCAATGGCCAGCTGATGGAAGAACTCCAGCCACGGCCAGCCAGCCGGTCAACATCAGATCACTCGATCTGCTCAATCTTCGTCTCCATGAGTCCCACAAAAATAATTTCATTATCGGTAATGAGGTGTCGTAGGAACTAACTCGTATTCTTCTTACGAGCCCCCCTACAGTTCCAAATGAGGATGCGAGTCATTGATCAACTATAGGGGAAGCGTCCCCGCCGCTCATGCCACCGTCACCTTCCTTGCGACGTTTCCTAGGTTCGGTTTCAATTGGCCCAAGAGCCTATAATTCCTTTTGGAAGTGAGCCTTAGACGCCCCAAGTCGCGGTCTATCCCGCCCCACTCCATCCGAGAACAAGGTGGGTTCCTTGACCCCAAGTTTTCTCCAACTCAGCTTAAGATTCTCTTTGTTGCAGCTCTTCGATGTTCGCCAACCTCCTTGAGGTCCACCTGGTGTGTGACATTCTCTCGGAGAGGCTTGCTTTCCGTCGCACTTGGACCCTGTTTTGATTTTCCCCCATTCCTCCTTCTTGGGGGGACCAGGTTCCACGCCCCAAATTGCTTCTCATCCTCCGTGAGCTCCTTTGGCAATTCATCCACTGCTAGCGGCCCAGGTTTACTGGGGGCTGGTGTAATCGCCACCTCCTCATTTGCAGCTACCCTCAGCCCCATAGAGCTGCTACGGCTATTCAAACCCGAACTACCCGAAGGTGTGCCAACCTCCGTATTGGCCTTCGCCCGTGATGCTCCGTGGCTTGCTCGTCAAAGCCACACTAGACGCAGCACCATCCATGGTAGCCTTTCTTTTAGAAGCAGTGGCTGGTGACCCCGCCAATCCCCCAGGCCTGGGTCTCCTTTCGATTGGGGCATTGCTCCTGTTTATGGCCAACTCTACCGCAACCAAAGCAAGAAAGCCCAAGACCCTCATATTCCACCCTCTGGTAGAATCATCCCTGCCAGCCATTTCACCCAGGTGCCGCTTTGCAGCTTCTTGGCCAGATCGAGCCTAACACACACGGGCATACTTCTGTCGGCCGTCCCCCCAGTGTTGGTATCAATCCAAAGAGGCGTTCCGAATTGCGAAGCAATCTGCATGACATTGTGGAGGTCCCAATACTGGAACGAAAGTTATGGGCAATCGTATCCACACCGGCGACGATAGCCCAGCCATAGAATTCGGGGAGAATTTTGGGGTCCAACGATCCAAACCAACAATATTTCCACTGAAGAACCAGGGCCCCCGCATAGGACCGCATCTCTTGCTTCCTCCGAACGAAAGCTGCAGACAAAACAGTCCACCCCAATAGTCGAGCGGTTGTAATCTCCAAACCGGCCCCACTGCCTCTTAATCTCTGCGCTTAGCACAAAATAAGGTAACCGCTTACCTATGATCTTCCCCACCACGGCGTTATCCAGAGTGTGGATACGCTGTTCGACCAACTCCATATGCAAATTAACCGAAACACCATCCGTGGAGAACGCACCTTGTGCGACCTCCTCCATAATGTGGATATGCTCAGGCTTCTTCCAAACGTTGGTTGAGAGACCCGGAGCCGCAGCCGATGCCTGCTTCCCGAAAACAGCAGCCTTCTGCCCCAAGGAGGCAATTTTATAAACACCTTGTGTGCGTGTAGTTGGCCGTCCATCACCGCATCCCATTGCAAACTGGAGGTTCAGGCCTAGTGCAGGGCATTCCATCTCAGCCCCTCTAGTCATACCATCCTCCATACCCATCACGGTATCACCTGCAGAAACACCGGCCAAGTCTCCCATCACCTGGCGCTCCGAGGTCGGCGTTGCCCCATCCAGCATAAGCGTCTCAGCCCCCGCAGCTTGGAGGCCCGCCACTGCATTCTGCATGCAATCGGAAGCCAATTCGATGGCCATGGCTCTTCGAGCTGCAGCCGTAGCCTCGGCAGTGGCAGCAGCTGCCATACGGTCCATAGCCAGTTCGAAATCCATCGCGGCATTGCCCTCCTCAGACGTTGGGTTAACATTCGGCAGCAGATCCGCCCCTTGCGCCGACTTCTCTGCACCGTCCAAGAATACATCAGCCGTGTTGGGCACCGCTGGTCTTTCACGCATATTCATTTGGTCATTGCCAGTGCAGTTCCGATGCCTTGCCTATCCGTACCCCCGAGCTGCCCTCATCACCAAAAGGTTTTGCAGCCACAAAAGCCTTACCCGCCGACTTCCCCAATACCGCCTTGGCCGGAGATTTGAGCTCCACGCCTTTGCGCCCCCCTTGCGACCCACCACCAGACCGCCGCCTATCTCGCTCACCACCACCCGCCGAACCATCTCCACCGCCACTCCCACTGGAGCGGGGAGGAGACCGCCTGTCTCCCCCCGCCATGCCCAGAGCTTCTCACACTAAGAAACACTCTAGTGAGAGAAAGGAGTGGAAAGAAATGAAGAACCTCCAAAGTTTTTGGGTTCCTTGAAATTGCATATGCATTAGAAAGAAAAAACAATGCAAAGGAAATACAAGATACAACAACGGCTATGCCCTATCACTTTCCTCCCTCAACAATTCCACAAGTGTTTGGGGGAAAGCATAATCATTAACATTTTTCCAAACAAAATCACCAAAAAGAGCATGGTGAGCACAGTAGTCGGCTGGCCGATTGCTAAGACGGGGAATATGCTGAAAGATAACCTGCCAAAACTTGCTTAGGAATGACAAATCCGGACCATCTACCATCTCGTGGATATTAGAGTTAGGATTGTAAGCCTCCTGCAGCCACCGCACCGCATCCATGCTGTCCCCTTCCACTATGAGGCCTCCCGCGTCAAATATCCAGCCCTCAATGCTCTCCCCGACGGCCAAAGCAGCCCAACGCTCAGCCTGAGCCGGATCCCAGTGTTCGGTCCGTCTACCCGACGCCACAACAAGCCGTCCGCAGTCATCTTGCATGACCAACTCCAGCCCAGCACAATTGGATGGAAGTAAGGCCGCATCAAAGTTCACCTTGAGCCACGTAGGAGGGGGTGCACCATAATTTATGGCTCAGCAGCCCAATGGGCTGATTAATGCACCACTGCTCCAGAGGAGGCAAGCAAAATGTCTTTGGAATTTGGGAAAGGACAGTAGCCGCGATCACCTTCGGCGTGCCATAGGGTCTGCCGTGCTTCATGGAATTCCAAGCTCTCCAAGTTTGATACACCACATAGCAAAAGATACGGCCAGTGGCCGGGTTGCTCCTAGACAAAAATTTTAATGAATCCGTCATCTCCTCGAAGGAGGAAAAGGTGGGCAGGTGGAATCCCCACTCGGCTAAGCATCCCAGCACACAAGTAATTTTTTGGCATTGGATGGAGCAATGATCAATAATCTCCTCCACTGAACAACCCCACGGGCAGAGATTGGTATCAGACAAATTCCTCCTGAAAAGCCAAACATTGGTAGGTAGAGTATCCCGTAGCAGCCTCCACCAAAAGAACTTCTCCTGTGGATGTAATTTGAGACGGCAGAGCCATCAGAATTGATAGCCCTCCACCCCAATCTAGGCCGCGTAAGCCATCGCCGCCAAAGTATTGCCAGCACTCTCACCCCTGGGTAAGGTCCGGTGTGTCTGTTCCGCCTCCAGAATTTGTTGGGATCTCCATGATTCGGCTCCCCAACACCTCCCCAAATAAGTTCAGCACAGCTTCACGGTTCCATGCGAGGTTATAGTTAAGTAAAGAGCTCACCATATCGTCCTCCACCCCCTCCACATTGTAAAATGTAGGCCACTTCTCAATACATCTATCCATTATCCAGACGTCCTGGATTAAGGCGATCCTAGCCCCATTTCCAACATTCCATCTCAGTATAGGTCAAAGAGCCTCCGCCCCCTCACGAATGATTTTCCAAGAGAAGGAAGTATTCCGCCCCGAACAGTCCCCCCACGGGTTGTCCCCGTATTTAGCAACCAGGAGGCGGTTAAGAAGAGAATGGGGGTGACGAAGTAAGTCCCAGACCAACCGTGCCTATAGGGGCCCTTTCCACGTGATGGTGGAATGAAACCCCAAGCCACCCAAGTCTTGCAGTTTGTACATCTCTTCCTAAGCCACATAATGAAGCCCCATACTATTGCCATCCTTCTTTCATAAGAATTGTCTTCCCAATCTATCAATTGTCGCTAAGATCCCCTTAGGAATAGCTGAGAGTGTCATACAGTAAAGTGGGTTGGCAAGCAGAGCTGTACGAATAAGAGTGGCCCGGCCAGCCAAAGATAAGTGACGCTTGCCCCACACATTGAGCTTATCATTAGCATTCTTCAAAATTTTCGAGAAATCAGAGGCAATCGGATTGCGCAAGACCAAGGGCAATCCAAGATACTCCAGGGAGTCAACCAAGCGAAAACTCATCATCTTTGCCAATCTGCGGCACTTCCACCGTGGACATTTTTTGTTGAAAAGGATTGCCGATTTGGAGTTGTGGACTCTTTGTCCAGTCCATTGGAAATATTTAGCCAGGATGTTCAATATCATCAATGCATTACCCCGGTTGGCCTCCGCAAAGATGTTAATATCGTCCGCTTAAAGGAGGTGAGACACCCGCTCACCATTCAACACAATTCGAACCCCAAGCGACGCACCGTCCCGCCTGAAAGCCTTGGTGAGTAGCTAGGAGAAAAGGATAAATAAGTAGGGGGGAGAGCGGGCATCCCTGGCGGAAGCCACTATAAGCCGAGATCCACTTAGACCGAACCCCATTGAGCAAGAAAGAGAATCTCGGGTGAGTAGTGCATTGGAGAAAACTAATTAATAAATTTCCAAGAGAAACCTATGGCCTCCATAACCCACAGCAAGGTGCGCCACGACATGCAATCATATGCCTGTTCCATGTCAACTTTAATCGCCACCAACCCATCCTTCATAGTAGAATGCTGAAATTTGCACATGACTTCCTGGGCAATCAGCCCGTGGCTAGAAATAGAACGGCCAGGAACGAAGGCACCTTGTTCTTCACCAATAAGATTGACGAGTAAA
Source organism: Dendrobium officinale (assembly GCA_019514585.1). Taxonomy (NCBI): domain Eukaryota; kingdom Viridiplantae; phylum Streptophyta; class Magnoliopsida; order Asparagales; family Orchidaceae; genus Dendrobium; species Dendrobium officinale. The sequence goes on along the minus strand of CM033694.1, from coordinate 17,208,285 downwards.
GGTTTTAACTGGTTGACAAAAATCTTGGCGACGATCTTATAGAAGGATTGACAAAGACTGATGGGGCGGAAATGAGCCGGATCATTAGCCGCCGACTTTTTAGGCAAAAGAACCAGCAGAGTATCCTTCCAAGACTCGCACATTTGATTAGTAACAAAAAACGCCTTAACGGCAGCACACACATCATTTTTAAAGATATTCCAATAAAACTTCAAGAAGGAAGAGGTGATACCATCCAAATCAGGAGCGCGGTTGTTGCCCAGGCTAAACACCGCTTTGGCAATCTTATCGTCCATCACCTCCACATCCAATGTTTCACAAGCCTGGGCCGAGAGCAAATCCCCAGCAGGGAAATCCGGCCAATCCACATTGCTAGTCTCCCAGGGTCTCCATTTATCCGCAAAGAATCTCCAGAATTCATCATGGATCCGAAGTTGGTCACAGGTAGTGTCGCCACTACGCAGCTTCAGCTCCTCCACCCGGTTTGAACTGTTCCGAGACGAGGCCATGGCATTGAAAAAATGAGAGTTCGCGTCCCCCTCCTCAATCCAACGAACTTTCGCCCATTGTCTCCACACGTGGCCATCCGAGCGAACGTAGTATTGAATTCAGCAATAGTGTGCCAAAGATCCTCCTCTTGTACATTGCAAAGGCCCTCCACCGAACAATCAATGTTCTGCAGATTCAGCAATACGGCCCTCCAAACGACTCTTCAAGGCACTCAAGTCCCGAATACGATGACGGCTCCAAAAGAGAAGGGCCCTTAATGTACGGCTGCACTTGCGATTAGCCACCTCCGCCGGGTAGCCCCAATCAGCTTTGCACCACGCCTGGTGCACAACCTTCCATGACGCCGGGAAGCTCAACCACATGTCCTCAAAGCGAATCCATTTGAAGCAATGTGTAGCTTGACGCTGAACCAAACCCAATAGAAGTGGACAATGGTCCGAGGCCAATCATGGGAGGTGTTTGACCGAAGCCTCTAGGGCCACCTGAAGCCCCTCAGAGTTGATCAAAACACAGTCAAGTCGAACCCAAATGCGGCTCGCCGAATCTTTATTATTAGACCACGTATTCTTAGGTCCAAAAAACCCCAAGTCATGGAGGTCGTTCAAGGCAAAAGCTTCTTCCATTTCTTGTGCCCCAGCCGAGAAAACAAAATGTTTACCTCCCTTCTTTTCATCCTGTGAAAGGCAACAATTAAAGTCCCCCCCCCAACAACCGAGGGGATATTCCCAGTCAAAGGCGAACCAATGGTCTCCCAAAGCCTCCTGCGAACGTGATAATCCTTGTTAGCATAGACAAGGAGCACATTCCATTGCTGCAATGACGGAAGAACTAACCGGCTCCCAATGCATTGATTCGTGACCACTCCGACATCGAACCTAACAATGTCATTTCTCCACAGAAGAAGCATGCCACCAGCTTTTCCCACCGCCGGGTAGTGGAAGAACTCCCACCCACGGCCCACTAGACGCTCAACATCTGTTCGTCCGAAACTCTCAACTTTAGTTTCAACAAGTCCAACCAAGTAAACCTCATTATTAAAAATGAGGTCACGTAGGAAGTTGCCCGTATTTTTCTTCCGGGCACCCCTACAATTCCACAATTCCACATAAGGATGTGCGTCATTGGGTACCCATAGGGGAAGCGTCCCCGCCGCACGATCCAACATCTCCCTTCTTTCGCCGTTTTCAGGGTCCAACCTCGATAGGCCCAAGAGATTGTAATTCCTTGTCGAAATGGGCCTTAGACGCCTCAAGTTTTGGTCTGTCCCGAACCACCCCAGCAGAAAACAAGGTTGGTTCCTTGACACCAAGCTTGCGTCAACTAGGACGCAGGTTCTCCTTAATGTGGCTCCTCGACGGCTCTCCGACCTCCTTAAGGTCCACCTGACGCGGACCATTTTCATGAAGAGGCCCACTCTCCGTCATACCTTGGCCTTTCTTCTGTTGGGCTGGCTTCTTTTTTCTTGGGGGAATAATGTTCCACTCACCAAATTGCTTTTCATCCTCGGTAAACTCCCGCTCCGGGAGCTTACCCTTTGCATTCATCTAGACCATCTTGCATGGGGCAGGAGTAACAAAATCACCCTCCTTGGGATCAACCCGCGCCTCTTGGTTGTTGCTACGACTGCTCGTGCCTTCCCCACCCGAAGGCGACAACACCTCAGTGCGTTCCACCAGCGGGCTGTCCCACGGCTTACTAGTGGAAGCCACACTAGAACAGCCACCATCCGTGGTAGACTTTTCCATGGCACATGCCACATGGTTCCCCAATGGTTCTGCAATCCGTGTATCCTTCCTGCCGGGACAATGCTCTTGCCGATGGCCAATTCTGTCGCAGCCAAAGCAAGACATACTAAGGCCCTCATATTCCACTCACTGGTAGAACCGCCCATGTCATCCATTCACCCAGTTCCCGATTGCAATTGCTTGGCTAAATTGAGACGGACGCACACCCATGCATACTCCCGTCGCTCGTCCCCCTGCCGTCTGGGCGTCAATCCACAGTGGAGTTACAAATTGAGAAGCAATTCTCATAAGATTATGGAGGTCCCAATATTGAAGTGGGAGTTGGGGAAGCCGGATCCAAATCGGTAAAGAGAGACCCGCCATGGAGTTTGGTGAGAAGGAAGGAGTCCACCGATCCAAACCGACAATGTTCCCATTGAAGAATCATGGCCCTCCACAGAGAACAGCGTCTCTTGCCTCCGCCGACCTGAAGCAACAAACAAAACAATCCGTCCCGATTGTAGATAGATGGAAATCACCAAATTTTCCCCATTGCCATTTGATCTCCGCACTAAGTACAAAATTAGGAAGCCGCTTGCCTAGAATTTTTCCCACTACGGCATTGTCAAGAGCGTGGATGCTCTTTTCCACAAGATCCATGTGCAGATTAACCGAAACACCATCCGTGGAGAAGGCCCACTGGGCAACCTCCTCCGTAATCCGAACATGTTCCGACCTTCGCCAAGCATTCGCTGGCTGGTCTTGACCCTCCGTCGCGATCGATCCGCCAAAGATGGTATTCCTCTGCTCAGAAGGGGCAATTCGATGAGCACCTTGCGTGCGTGTGGAAGGAAGTCTCTCGCTACTACCCAGGGAGAAAGCTTGGTTCACACCTAGCTCAGGGCACCCAGTTTCCACCCCGATACCCACACCATTATCCATACCCATCACAGCATCACCACCAGAAGCCCCAGCTCAAGCCTCCGATTCCTGGAGATTCGGAGCCCTAGCAAGCCCGTCAACCGAGTAGATGCCGGCTTTATAGCCTGCTGCCCCAATTCGGTAGCCAGAATATGACTAGCCGCAAGTTCCAGTACAAGGGCCCTCCTTGCCGCAGCGGCAGCCTCCCCGCTCGCAGCTAACGCAACTCGATCCATCGCCTGCTCAAAGTCCATGGCGGTAGTATCCTCTCCACCCGACAGGATGCCCAAGGCTTGCAGTACTGCCTCCCATGCCACATCCACCAGGCCATCCAGCTCCCTATTCGCCAAAGTGGGCATAGCCGCCCTCCCCCACGTGTTAACCTGGCTGCCGCCAGGGCCATCGAACGCCTTGCCAACCCGTGTCCCCTCTTCGCCATCTGCCCCCGAAGACCCTTGCAGCCGCAAGAGTCTTGCCCGCCGACTTCCCTTACGCTCGTCTTGGTCGCGGATTACGCATCTTCCCCCTTGCGTCCACCTTGTGAGCCAACACCCGACCTCCACCGTTCTCTATCCCCACCGCCGCCTGAACCTTCACCACCACCACCCCAGCCGAAGCGGGGAGGAGACCGCCCCTCTCCCCCCGCCATTCCTAGAGCTTCTCACACTAAGAAACACTCTAGTGAGAAAAAAGAGTAGAAAGAAGTGAAGAACCTCCCAAAGTTTTTGGGTTCCTTGAATAGGTGCATTTGCATTAATGAAAGAAAAAGGAAAATTACAAAAACAACAAAGAGCATTAGGCTCTATCACTATCCTCCCTAATCAAAGACAAAAAATAGGGAGGAAGAGCATTACAATTATCATTTTTCCAACAAAAGTTGCCAAAATAAGCCAACCGAGCACAGTAGTCGGCCGGAGCATTGCTAGCCCGGGGGATGTGTTGAAATAGAACTTGCTTGAAGTCAAGGAGAAAAGTGAGATCATGGCCCTCAGTTTGAAGATGGATTCGATTCCGGTGATTGAACAAAGATTGAAGTTATCGGATGGCGTTGCGGCAGTCCCCCTCAATGATGATCCCATCAAGATCAGTCATCCATTGTTCCATGATCTCCCTGATGGAGAGTGCAGCCATTATCTCAGCATTGGTAACATCCCAATGCTCCACCTTGGTCCCCACAGCCACCACAAGCCGCCCCAAGTGATCCCGGACGACCACCCTAAGACCAGTAACCGTCGATTGCTGAACAGAAGCGTCCACATTGAACTTTAACCAACCCAGAGGGGGGTGCACCAAAGTTTGTTAGATGGAAGCCCAAAGGGCTGAGAGGTATACCATTGCTCTAGGACGGGCATAGAGTAAGGCTTAGGCAGCATCGAAAGAGCATTAGCTGCAATCACAGACGACGTACAAAAGGATCTCCCATGGATCTTGTCATTGCGAGCTCGCCAGACTTGATAAATAATGTAGCAGTAAAGTCGTCCAAAGCTGGAATTGTTCGAGGCCGCATGGTGGAGACCGTGAATTAAGTCCTCCCAAGAGTGAAAATCAGGCATAGTGAATCCCCATTTGGCAAGGACGGTAAAGGTGAGTTTCAACATCCCACAGTGAACTGAGATATGCTCCAGCGATTCTTCACCATCGCATCCCCAGGGGCAGTCTTTGGAATCCGTCAAACTCCTTCGGAATCCATCAAAAGTTTTAAGGTTCCTTGAAATATAAATTGCATTTAAGAAACAAAAAACATTACAAAGGAAATAAGGCAAGCTCCCCAAAAATAAGGAAAGGGGGAGGGCCAGGCAAAAGCTACAAAATAACAAAAGAAGACCAACCACGGAGAGCCAGAGCTAGACCCCAGAGGGAGGATCCGAGTCAGAGGTTGGGGACGTCCGAAAAGAGAGTAAATAGCCTGAAGGCTGGCGAAAATCCTAGTGCCCTGAACACCAATCCCACCTCGGAGGCCAGCAAACCGCTCCGTCAACAGGGGGGAGAGAGTCATCCCGAACCGAAGGGGAAGACGTCCCCGCCCGGAGATGTAAGAGGTTCCTTCTTCCTCTTACGGGAAGAAGCAGTGATGGGACCAAGCTGAAGCACTTCTTTCTGGGCCACCGAACCCCGAGCCCACGGCCTATGGCGAGGAGGGTCCGCCACAGAAGGGCTGGATGGGAAGTCTGGTCGAGTGGCCGTAAGAGCGACCACCGGTTGACGCAGCCAACGAGAGGGAGGCGAAGGTGAGGGCGGAGGTGGAGTCTTTCGAGGCCGCCGCCGTCGACGAACAAGATTCCAGGCACCTAAATCCTCAGGAGAAGGATCAGGAACTAGATGAGCAGCGGAGCAACCACACACAGGGGACTTCGGGTGAGAGACGGATGAGCCACCTCTAGAGCCCTTCGTCACGGGGGGGGGGGGGGGGGGGGGGGGGGGGGGGGGGGGGGGGGGAAGCAGCCGATAGTGGACTGGACGATGAGCCACGGGCAGGATGATCCGGGGGTGAACTACATGATCAGCAGGAGAAGCGCTCCAGATTAGAGGGCAATGGGCAGCAGAATGATCAACCATACCATAGGAGAAGCATAGTGAGGGGATGCCTTCATATTCGACTCGCTGGAAAAACTGGCCATGAAGGCCCATAATCCAAATGCCCGGTAACAGCGACTTAGAGAGGTCAATGCGGACATAGAGTCTGGCATAAGATGAACGGCCCCACTCGGCAGTGTAGGAATCCAGCCATTGGGGCTCCCCGAGGAAAGCCGCCATGCGGTTTAGGTTAGGGACATCCCAATGCAGCAGGGGAAGTCCCGGAAGACGGACCCAAACTGAGGTCTGCATGCCGACCAGCGAGTTGGGGTCTTTTTGAGGGGACCAACGGTTTAGCCCAATAAAGCCACCGGCAGCATACCAAGGACCACCAGACAGCACCTCTTCGCGAGCTGAAAGCGAGGGGAAAATGCAGATAAAGGATGAAGGCCCCATGGTGATGAGCTGGAAGTCCCCAAATCGCCCCCATTGACGATTTAGTTCAGAAAGGAGAAAAGTGTGGGAGGCCCGGTGACCCACAAGCCGACCAGTCAAAGCATGTCCGAGGCGGTCACCATTCTCCGCAAGGGTTTTAGCGATCGGAACCAGGGAGATCCCATACCCCACTGTAAACCCGCTCGGGTCTAGGGCAGAAAGCCTCGTAGGGGGAGGACGGACCCAAGCAGAGGGTTCAGAGGAGAGCGCAGGAGAGGAAGTAGCCGCCGCACCGCCAAGGGGAGACTGGGGAGCAGGGGCCGAAAGGGTTCAGCCCAAAGGAGCAGTCGGGCCAAGACCTAGTGTCATCAGGTTGACAGGAGGGCGCACGGAAGCAACCGCCTGAATGCCGGAGGAGAGGAAAGGCGGAGTCACAGAAGTCGGACGAAGAGTGGGAGGAGGGGGCGCAACCCCAATCCCACCCTCCGAGCTCTGAGTAGATGAAGCAAACCCAGGAGAGGGAGAAGGCACGCGTACGGATCAGACAGAAGACCCAGACGAGCTGGAGCTCTCGCCAGAATCCAAGGATGGAGACAAGCCAGTTCTAGGAGTGTCACACTGGGGAGCAGCCATCCCGAGGGAGGGGGGAGAAAATGGGCAGTCAGGAGCAAAAGCAAACGAGCCAGTCGAGTGTGAAGACCCTTTGCTTGGAGAGAAGGCGTCAGGCGAACCGACAGGATCAGAATGTTTCGGACACGTGGCCGTGACAGGTTGTCTGTTCACTGAAGTGACAAGATGAGCCGGGTCTCCATCAGACCTGGGGCAGTGCACCGGCGTGGGCGGACAAGTCGAATCCCCACAAGCAATGTCGACTAGAGATGGGACACATTGGGGAGGCACACTGAACACAGAAGCAGAGACTGAGTCGGAAGACCCAGAATCATCCTGCTCCATCGAAGCCGTAGAGGAGCAAACCTCGTCGGAGGAGAAACTACGATTAGTTCCATTAGACGAACCAGAGGACGCCAAAGGCCGGGGGGAAGGGGAAGAACCACCAAGCAGCGAAGCTGCCAAAGGAGCCCTAGCCACGGGGCTCGAAGACCCCGCCATCGACCCCGCCACCAAGCGAAGAAAGGCAGGGCCACGAGAAGGCGAACACGACCGAGAGCGCGAGCGAGAGGGAGAGTGCGAACAGAGGTGAGGAGAGGCGGCAGGAGGAGGTGCCTGAGGGAAACCCCCTCTTCCCATCGCAGAGCTTCTCACTCTAGAAACACATGAGAGAGAAAAAAGTGAGGAGAAATGAAAAGCGGTCCAAAAGGTTTTGAGTTCCTTGAAATATAAGTTGCATTTAAGCAATAAAACAATTACAATAGACAAAGAAATAAGTCAAACTCCCCAAAAACAGAGAGGGGGAGGGGCAAATCAACCACGAAGGAACTGCAGCCAAGACTGGAAGAAAAACTGGCCGAGGAAAACATTCCAGCCAGTACCCACGACCTCGGGGAGGGGGGGGGGGGGAGATCGAACCAAGAGTTAGAAACAGCCAAAGGCTAAGCAGCCTCCCAGTGCCTCAAGCATCGAGAGACAAGAGGAATGTCAGGCCTCAAACCGGCAGTGCACCGCCCTAGCTACAGACTAGCACAAGATAACAGAGGAGAAACAGAGAAGGGGTCGGACGCAGCCGACAACCCCCACCTCGCCAAAAAGGCCAAAAAAGAAAATACAGAAAAAAACAGACACAACGCCGGGAGAGCAGAGGAGAATCCAGTCGACGTTTGAGTCAAGCGACAATCCATGGAGTAAAGGGCAAACCGAAGAAGGTCAACAGCCCATACAGCCACCGAACGCAGGCCCATGACGAGGAGGTCGGAAACTCCTCTTAGGGTTGTCCAGGAGGAGGGGGTCCCCACTAAGGCTTATAGCCGCCGCTCCCAGAGACCGCAATCGGGGGGGGGGCGCAGAGGTCGGAGCTACGGGGGGGGGGGGGGGGGGGAGAGAGCCGCCACCCTCGGAGACCGGGGAAGCGGGCCCGAGGGGGAGGGGGGGGGGGGGGGGGGAGGGCAGGACGGGACGGAGCAGAAACACCAAGGAGGGGAGACCGGGCAAGCACCGCCGAGGGGCCAGCCTTGGCTAAACTCGCTGGAGGAGGAGTTGTAGGAGCCCAGGCGGAGGAGGGAGGCAATTTGTGGCGACTACGACGGGAGACGAGGGTCCACTGCTCAAACAGCAGCGGAGGCACCACCTGCGGGGTGGTAACGACTGGAGTGGGGGTAGGCAGGGGAACACCCGGACCAGTCGGAGCAGCTGCCAGTGCGGGTGAAATGGGGGTCGAAGGCGTGGCCGCCGGCACCGGAGATGGTGAGAGTGCCAAAAAACCAGGCAACCTTCTGGGGCAATCATTCGCTCGGTGGGCGAGCAAACTGCAGGAGGTGCAGACCGAGGAAAGGCCCTCGTATTCCACCCTCTGGAAAAAGCGGCCGTGGATTTCGTTGATCCAAACTCCCCGTAGGAGGTCACGGGAGAGATCGATGCGGACACAATTCTGGGCAAAGGAAGAGCATCCCCATCGGCTGGTATGCCCGTCCATCCACAGTGGTTCCCCCAATATATGGGAGAGTCTATTGAGATTGTTATCATCCCAATAGAGGAGAGGGAGCTGTGGTAGTCGCACCCAGATGGGAGAGCAAAGTCCATCCAAGGAAGCGGGAGAATAAGTGGAGGACCACTTGTCCATACCAAGGATGTTCCCGGCAATGATCCATGGCCCACCATCCAACACCGCATCCCTCGCCTCCACCGTCTGAAAGAGGCAGAGGAAAGCGTTGGGGCTAGTAGGGATGAGCTCAAACTCACCAAAGGGGGACCAACGTCGATAAAGCTCGGCAGTTAGGACTGAAAGAGGGAGGTGGCGGCACAACAGCTTAGCCACAATGGCCATCTCCAAGCGAGACACATTCTGCTGGACAGAGAGGCCCTCAGGCTCCATAGAGAGGCCGTCGGCAGCTAAATAAGAGCGGGGCGATAAAGGGGTGAAGGCCACATTGAGGACCTTCTGCCAGGCCGAGGTAGTAGAAGCCGAGCCAGCAGAAGAGGGTCTGGGCGAACAGAGGCAATCGTGGGCCCCCCTAAAGATTTGCCTGTCATTCCAAGATCTGGCGACTGGACAGGCGGAAAAGGCAGGGGATGGGCAGACGGGGCAGCAGAGACGTGCGGGGCTGGGCCCTACAACAAGGGGTCCAAAGTCTTGGGACTTGAGCCCAGCGAAGCCGGGAGGGGCGAGAATTGCGTCAGGAACTCCGTGGTCCCCGGCGGGAAGGGGGCCACACCAGGGGACAAAGCCCCCAAACTACCGGAAGGCCTGGTCGCAGAAGAGTCCGCCATCGAGGACGACGAGCAGGGAAGGGAACTTGGGCCCGAGACGGAACCCGAAGAGGCGACCGAGCCAGAGGCAAGTCCAGCAGTAGGATGGAGTAGACCCCGGAGACAAGAAGGAGACCGGGACCGAGAGCGGGACGTCCCCTCAGAAGGGGATGAAGAGCCCGCCACAGCTTTCCTGGCATAGACTGAGGAGCAGTCGGCCAAAAAAGAGGAGGAGACATGCCGAGAGTTGGAATGGGAACGTCGGCAGCGGGGCGGTGGAGGAGAGCGAGATCTCCCACTAGTCCCCAGAAAAGCAAAGACACCGGCAGCCACACCACCGGGAGGAGGTGCCCGAGGGCGACCCCCTCTACCCATATCAGAGCTTCTCACACTAGAACCATAAGAGAGAGAAAGAAGTGAGGAGAAATGAGAAGCGCCCCCAAAAGTTTTTGGGTTCCTTGAAAGTTGCAAATTGCATTAAAGAGAATAAAGGAAAAATTACAGAAAGCTAATAAAAAAGCCTAAGCTCTATCACTATCCTCCCTTAAACAAGACACAAAGGAGGGAGGCACATCTCTACTATCACAATCAGTCCATAAAAAATTCCCAAAATAAGCTAGATTGGCACAGAAGTCGACCGGTTTGTTGCTAGCCCACGGAATGTGGTGGAAAAGAGCTTGTTTGAAGTCAAGTAAAAAGGACAGGTCCGGACCCGTCACCTTCCAATGGCCAATGCTCCTGCGGTTAAAGCTGGACTGAAGCCATTTAATCGCCGGTAGTCAGTCCCCCTCAATGATAATATCGTCCAGCTGCAATATCCAATCAAAAATTGCGTCCTTGACAGTCAAGGCCGCCATAATCTCCGCATTGATCGCATCCCACTGTTCCACTTGCTTGCCGACAGCCACAATTAAACGGCCCAAGTGATCCCGAGCCACCACACCCAAGCCCGCAACTGCCGAAGGCCTGACCGAGGCATCCACATTGAATTTGACCCAACCCGGAGGGGGGGTGAACCAAAGCTTGTAGTAAGACAGTCCAGAGGACTGCGAGGTACACCATTGCTCCAAAATTGTCATAAAAGAGGTTCTCGGCAACATAGTCAAAGCATTGGCCGCAATAGACGATGGAGTGCAGCAGGAACGACCATGGATTTTATTATTACGAGCACGCCATACTTGGTAGACCGTGTAGCAATAAAGGCGGCCGAAGCTGGCATTGTCCATAGCAGCTTGTGCAAGAACAATCACGAGGTCACTCCAACAACTCAAAGGCGGCATGTGAAAGCGCCACTTAGCTAAGACCGCCAGCGCGACAACAAGAATCTTACAATGGACCGTCACTTGTTCAGTAGTCTCGGGCATGGAGCAGCCCCATGGGCAAATCCGGTCCGTCACAAGGTTGCGACGAAACAGCCAAACCATGGTAGGGATAGCCTCCCGAAGGAGACGCCACCAGAAAAATTGTTCATGCGGGTGGAGCTTGAGCTTCCGGAGCCAATTCAAATGATGTCCAATGTTTCCCTTGAGCTGCCGGTAAGCCATGGTAGTAATAGTGGTAGTAAGTGTGAAGTACAATAGCTCCGGCGTGTCATGGCCTCCACCCAAGTTGATATGAACATTCTGCACACGGTGGGCAAGATCCTCGCCCATGCAATTCCGGAGCAAGTCCATCCTCCATGCTAGCTGCTCATCAAGAAAGCAGCTAACCAACTTACCTTCCATCGCCTCGGTCATGAGAAAGGTCGGCCATTGGGCCAATTTGAGGTTTCCAATCCAGGTATCATTCAAGAAATCCACCGATTCCCCATTGCCAATGGTCCACCGTAAGATTGGATGGAGAGCAGCAGCCCCGTCTTGCAGGATTCTCCAAGTGACAGATGTGTTCCGGGCAGTCGTCTCACGCCAAAGATCCCGACCATACTTAGCCGTAACCATCTTACTCAAAAGGGAGGTGCCATCAGTGAGGACCCCCCAGGCAAGCCGTGCACGTAGAAGCCCCTCCCAGTCTGCCGAGGCATGAAAACCAAGGCCCCCCGCATTCACTGGCTGACAAAGCTCCTCCCACCGCACATAGTGAATGCCACGGCTATTCAAATCCTTTTGCCAAAGGAAACTTCGAGCTAATCGCTCAATCGTGCCCAGAATGCTCCGCGGAAGAGTAGTGTGAGTCATCAAATACATGGGAACCGCGAGCAGAGAAGTGCGGATGAGCGTAGCACGCCCGGCCAAAGACAGATGACGCCTACCCCAACTGTTAATCTTGCCCATAGCATTCTTCACCACATTCGGGTAGTTAGAGGCCACAATACGCCGCATGGCCAGCTGAATGCCGAGGTATTCGATCGTCTGAACCCTCCGAAATTTTAACAAATTGGCAATCCGCCATTGCTTCCACACCGGGCATTATTTGCTAATCAGAATAGCAGATTTGGCACAGTTAATGCGTTGTCCCGTCCAACGACAGTAGTCATTCTTGGCGTTGGACGTGCTAGCCTCCGCAAACATCAGGATGTCGTCGGCGTACAGCAAATGGGAGACCGAATGGGCCTCCCTAGCAACCCGAACACCCAACTGTTCTCCATACCGGTGAAAGGTTTTGGTGAGAAGCTCCGAGCACAGGATAAAAAGGTAAGGCGAGAGTGGGCAGCCCTGTCTGAACCCACTAAGACCGTCGATCCACTCGCTCCTGCGACCGTTAATAAGCAATTGAAATCTAGGGAAAAAAATACAGTGTATTACCCAACTGATGAAGCGGTCAGGAAACCTCATGCAAATCATAACTTGGCGAAGCGTATCCCAAGCCATACAATCGTAGGCTTGCTCCATGTCCACTTTCAGCGCCATCATACCAGCCTTCTTTGTAGAGTGTTGGAAGCTACATATGATCTCCTGAGCAATAAGACCATGGTTGGAAATGGATCGGCCAGGCACAAACGCACCTTGCTCTTCCCCAATCACCCGATCCAGGACCGGTTTCATCCGACAAACAAGGATCCGTGCCGTGACCTTGTAGAGAGTCTAACACAGGCTTATCAGCCGAAACTTCGACGGCGAGTTGGCATTGTCCACCTTGGGCAGCAAAATGATCAATGTCTCCTTCCAATTGTTGTTCATGCTTCCCATAACAAAAAAATCCCGCACCGCCTCAAAGACATCCTTGTTGATGAGTTCCCAATAGAATTTGAGAAAAGTCGCCGTAATACCGTCCCGACCAGGCGCACGGTTATTGCCCAGGCCACTCACAGCATCACTTATTTCCTCATTAGTGACATCGACAGCCAACGCCTCACCCAAGTTGTCCTGGATCCGATCACACTCATGAAACACCGGCCAATCCAGTAGGCACGCATTACGGTCTCTCCATTTAGCCCGGAAGAAATCCTGGAAAGCCTCTTGAATATGGTCGGGGTCATACTCAAGCTGCCCATTGTCCCGCAGAGTGCTAAGAATCCGATTCTCCCAACGACGGCTAGAAGCCACAACATGAAAGAAGTGTGTGTTAGCATCGCCCTCCTCAATCCATCGCACCTTAGCACGTTGTTTCCACCAAAGAGTAAGACGGCTCATAGTATCATTGAGCACACCCACGGTTCGCCGCAGCTCACACTCCTGCTCAGCCTTCAGACCATCCGGGGAGCAGTCGATCTCCTGTAATTCCAAAATGCGACGCTCCACAGCAACCTTGAGCTCCTGCAGCCCACACACCTAACTCCGACTCCAGTGAAACAGAGCCCTTAGCGTGCGGTTGCATTTTCGGTTCAGCACATCCGACGGAGCACCTATATCCAAACGAGACCAATGCTGCCAGACCACCCGCCAAGAAGCCGGGTAGGTGGTCCACACATCCTCGAACCGAATCCACCTCTCGACACGAGAGGGCCCCCCCCCGGAGAAACAATAAGAAGCAACGGAGTGTGGTTGGAGGCCACCCTCCCCATATGCCGCACGGTCGCAAACGGGGCAGCCCTGAGGCCCTCGGAATTCATCAAACAACCGTCCAGCCTAACCCAAATGCGACTGGCCCCGTCCTTGTTGTTGGACCAGGTGTACTTAGGCCCCACGAATCCCAAATCATGCAGGTCCAGATTCGACATGAACTCAGCCATCTCCAAGGCACCCACCGAGAACGAGAAGCGCTTACCTCCCTTCTTATCAGCCTGGCTAAGACAACAATTAAAATCCCACCCCACCAACAGGGGAACGTTGACCACTACTGTGCCGAGCAATAGAAGACCACTCCCCGCGGCGAATGTGATAATCCTTGTTGGCATAGACCACAACAATAAGCCATTTCTGGCCGTTGGGGAGCGTAAGGGAGCCAACCACCACCTGCTCGTTGTCCTCCAACACATCGAACAAAATAATGTCCATACGCCACTAATACCAACAAACCCCCGGATTTACCAACCACCAAACGATGGAAAAACTCCCAGTTCGGGCCAATGAGCTTGTCCGCATCCACCCGAGCAAATATCTCAATCTTGGTTTCCACCAAACCCACAAATTGCACATCGTTGTCACCCATAAGGTGACGCAGGTAGTGGCTTGTGAGCTTCTTCCGAACCCCCCTGCAATTCCAGAACATGGCTGTAGACATTAGGAAACCATAGGGGAAGCGTCCCCGCCGCCATTAGTCACCGAGCCATCCTTCCTCCGCTTCCTCGGGGCCTCCTCAATCGGCCCCATCGCCTTTAATTCCTTGTCAAAGTGAGCTTTTGAAGCTCCAAGCTTGGGTCTCGTCGATCTAGCCTCCACCGATCGGATTCCAGCTGAGAACAGCAGAGGCTCCTGTGAGCCTAGGTTTCTTGTCCCCACGACTGGGACAGAAATTCTCCTTCATTCTTCACACCTTCTGCTCTTTCACCTTCGCCAGGTTAATCTGTCTGGGGATATTCTCACCCAGGGGAGACGTCTCACCCGATTGGGTTTTCTTCTACTGCTTCTTACCCTTCCTCGGCGGGACCACATTCCATGGGCCATATAGCCTTTCATCGTCCGTAGGGTCGGTCACTCCAGAAGTATCCCCACCCATGTTCGGTCATGACGAAGACGCTGACAATGGCAGCTCAGCATCCCCAGGTGTCACCATCCCAGAGAACTTACCCGTGCTCGATGGGTTGGAGCTGGGGCACAGCGTGACCACCCCAACAGTTAGAGTATCCCCAGCCACCGTCTTCGAATTGCTGGAACCAACTGACGGATGAGCAACATCCATAAGCGACTTGCCGAGCACAGCGTTAGGCTTCTCATTCGCGAATGCCGCGGTCCCAACCATCGCCCGTGAGGGGCAATGCTCCTTCCTATGTCCCACGCGTCAAAAATCAAAGCATGATAGTCTGAGCCCCTCATATTCCACACGCTGGTGGAAACGACCCTTCCAACCGTTGATCCAGATGCCCGATTGAAGTTTCCTCGCAAGGTCCAATTTAACACAAACCCGAGCATATTCTTGGCTGCCAATGTTGCCCGTATGGGCATCAATTCACAGTGGTTCGCCAATCATCGAGGCGATGCGAATAAGGGTTTGTTGATCCCAGTATTGGAGAGGTAATTGCGGCAACTGAATCCAAATCAGCGAGGTAAGACCTTCCAGAGAGCTGGGGGAGAACTCCGGAGTCCAACAGTCAAGCCCCACAATGTTTCCGCTAAAGAACCATTGCCCCCCACAAAGGACCGCATCTCTCGCCTCGGAGGAGGCAAAAGTCCAAGCAAAGCAGTAGACACCAATAGTCGATAGTTGAAATTCGTCGAACCGGCCCCATTATCTCCGCACTTCAGATTCCAGCACGAAAAACGGCAGCCGCCTGCCCAAAATTTTGTCCACCACGACATTCTCTAGGAGGTTGATGCTCCGCTCAATCACATCAAGTTAGAGGTCGACCGACACTCCATCCGACGAGAACTGCCCTTTTTTGACCCTCTCGGTCACTCTAATGTGTTCTGGCCTCTTCCAGGCACTGTGCGGTTGCACTTGCAGACGGGCAGCAGCCGCTCCCCCAAAAATTCCTACCTGTTGCCCAGCAGTAGAAATTCCACAACCACCTTGTGGGCGTGAAGTTGCAGCCGGGATGCCACTCCCGCCCGAACCAGGGAGGTTCACACCTAGCTGTAGGTTACTATTCAGAACATTCCTGGTCGCCGACCCCGTGGAGTCCATGTCCACCACATCATTAGCCACAACATCACCCTTCACGACCTGCACCGGGTATGCCGCGGCCTTCCTGGCCGCCGCAGCAGCCTCCGCATTAGCAGCAGCCGAGACTCGCTCCAAGGCGAGCTCGAACTCCATCGCCGCATCTTCAAAGACCGTGTTGGCCGCGCCTTGCATCTCCTCCGTTTGCATAGAATCCGCCATCTCCAGCGTGTCCCGCCCCTGCATCTCCGCACCATATACCGCCCTAGATCGGGACCCCGGTCCCATCCAGCTGCACCCCCGCTACCAGCCCGTGCCTCCCGCATGGAGGCATCAGCATCTTGCCAATCCAACCCATGGCTAACTCTAGCATCATCACGGCCTTGCCACCACGTGCGGTAGCAGCCCCTCCGTCGCCCGAAGGCTTTCCAGCACCCTTGCCCGAGTGCTTTCCCCCTCCCGCCTTGGCCGGCGAGTTCACCTCACTGCTCTTCCATCCGCTGCCCGAACAAACCCCTGACCTCCGTCTATCCCTCCCACTACCTTCCGCCGATCCTTCACCATCGCCCCCACCGGAGTGAGGAGGAGACATCCTGTCCCCCCCGCCATGCCCAGACCTTCTCACACTAAGACCACTCTAGTGAGAGAAACAATTGGCAAGAAATGAAGAACCTCCCAAAGTTTTTGGGTTCCAAAAGTTTTTGGGTTCCTTGAAATTTACAAATTGCATTAAGAAATAAAAGGAAAATACATGAAAGTCTCAAGGAAAGAGCCTAGACGCTATCACTATCCTCCCTCAAAAGCGATACAAAGGAGGGAGGTACATTCCTATCATCACAAGCAGTCCACACAAAGTCTCCAAACCGAGCCAAGTGTGCATAATAGTCAGCCGGCTTGTTGCTAGCCCGCGGTACATGGTGGAAAAGCACTTGTTTGAAGTCAAGTAAGAAAGTCAGGTCCGAGCCCGTCGTCTGCCAGTGACCCTTGCTCTTGTGGTTGAACATGGTTTGGAGCCATTTGATCGCCGGCAGACAATCCCCCTCAATGATGATACCGTCCAGCTGCACCATCCAATCCCAGATAGCATCCTTCACCGCCAAAGCCGCAAGAATCTCCGCATTGGTCACATCCCACTGCTCCACTGCTTCCCGACCGCCATAACCAGCCGTCCATTATCATCCCGAGCCACAATCCCCAAGCCCGCCATCCCCGACGGCTGAAGCGAGGCATCTACGTTGGACTTTACCCATCCCGGAGGGGGGTGCACCAAAGCTTGTGGTAAGGCAGTCCAAGGGACTGGGAGGTACACCATTACTCCAAAGCTGGCATAGAACAAGTTCTTGGCAGCATAGATAAGGCCATGTAATTTGTCATTGCGGGAATGCCACACCTGATAAACCGTGTAACAGTAAAGTCTCCCATGACTGGCGTTGTCCTTCACGGCCAGTTCGAGCATTAGCAACAAATCGGCCCCAGATTTAACGGGCGGCATATGGAACCCCCATTTGGCAAGCACTACCAAAGAGGAGGCGAGATTAGCACAATGCGTTGCCACATGCTCGAACGTTTCGAATTGGAGGCATCCCCACGGGCAATTTCGTGAGTCAGTAAGGCCACGGCGAAACAACCACTCCATAGTGGGTAGTGCATCCCTAAGGAGACGCCACCAAAAAAACTGCTCCTGCGGGTGTAATTTAAGTCTTCAAAGCCAAGCGAACTGATACCCAACATTCTCCTTACCATGATTATAATCCATGGAAGTAATAGTGGCAGTAAGTGGATGAATGTAGCAGCTCCGGCAAGTCCACGCCATCACCTGTATTGGTTTGCACATTCATAACTCTGTGGGCAAGATCCTCCCCGAGGCATTCCTGATGCAAATCCCGATTCCAATTTTGCTGCTCGTCGAGGAGGCAATTCACTATCTGGCCATCTAATGCCTCCACCCTATAAAAAGTCGGCCACCGAGCCAAATTGAGGTTCCCAATCCAGTTATCATTGAGCGCATCGACATGTTTCCCCATTACCAATAGTTCACTTTAAGATAGGACGAAGGGCCACGGCCCCATCCTAGAGAATCCTCCAGGTAACCAACGTGTTCCGCTCGGTCCTGGAACGCCACAAATCCCAGCCATATTTAGCCATGACAATCTTGCACAGGAGCGAGTTGCTGTTCTGGAGAACATCCCAAGCAAGCCGAGCACGCAGCGGCCCCTCCCAGTCAGCCGAGGCATGGAACCCGAGCCCCCCCCCCCCCCCCCCCCCCCCCCCAGCCGTGGAATGGCATAACTCCTCCCACCGAACATAGTGAATATCACGGCTAACAGTGTCTTTCTACCATAAAAACCTCTGAGCCATGCGTTCAATCACTGCCAGAATGCTCCGCGAAAGAGTAGTGTGGGTCATCAGATACATGGGAACAGCAAGCAAGGAAGTGCGAATAAGTGTAGCCCGCCCCGCCAACGAGAGGTGGCGTCTGCCACAGCTATTAATTTTTCCGATCGCATTCTTCACAACCTTAGGGAAATCGTACGCCACCAATTTACGCATGGCCAGCTGGAGTCCGAGATATTCGAGCGACTGGACCCTGCGAAACTTCAACATATTAGCAATTCTTCTTTGCTTCCAAACCGGGCAACACTTACTGAACAGAATCGCAAATTTTGCGCAGTTAATGCGCTGCCCCGTCCACAGGCAGTAGTCATTAAGGAGCTCCCCAATCCGCTTGGCATTGGAAGCACTCGCCTTCACAAAGGCGAGGATGTCATCAGCATACAGAAGATGAGAGACCACCGGAGCCTCCTTGGTCACTCGAACGCCAAAAGTGCCCCCCCCCCCCGTTGCCGGAACGCTTTGGTAAGAAGTTTCGAGCAGAGGATGAAGAGATAGGGCGAGAGAGGACAGCCCTGTCGGAACCCGCTGAGGCCGTTGATCCAATCACTCCTGCGACCGTTAATAAGCATTTTGAATCTAGGAAAAGAATTACAGTGCATTACCCAACGAGTGAACCGATCTGGAAAACCCATAGAGCTCATCACTTGACGAAGAGTATCCCAGGCCATACAGTCATAGGCCTGCTCCATATCCACCTTGAGCGCCATCATACCTGCCTACTTGGTGGAATGTTGGAAGTGCAAATGATTTCCTGCACAATTAAGCCATGGTTGGAAATTGAATGGCCCGGCACAAAAGCCCCTTGTTCCTCACCAACCACCCTAGCCAGAATCGGCTTCATCCGGCTAACAAGAATCCGAGCCGTGACCTTGTAAAGGGTTTGGCACAAACTAATGGGCCGAAACATGGATTGCGAGGTAGCATTATCCACTTTGGGGAGTAAGATGATCAAGGTCTCCTTCCAATTATTATTCATCGTGTCCGTAATAAAGAAGTCCCTCACAGCCTCAAGAACCTCTTTATTAATAATCTCCCAATAAAACTTGAGAAAGGAAGCCGAAATACCGTCGCGGCCAGGAGCCCGGTTATTGCCTAGCCCGCAGATTGCTTCCCGAATCTCACTGTCCGTGACCCCGGCAACTAAAGCCTCGCAGTATTGCGCAGGGATCCTATCATGCTCTATGAAATCCGGCCAATTAAGAAGGCGAGCATTACGGTCCTTCCACTTGGCACGGAAGAAGTCCAAAAAAGCATCTTGAATACGATCAGCATCATACTCAAGCTGCCCATCCACATGCTAAGTGCAAAGTATCCGGTTATCCCGACGGCGACTGGTCGCGGCAACATGGAAAAAATGCGAGTTCACATCACCCTCCTCAATCCACCTCACCTTGGCGCGTTGTTTCCACCAAATGGTAAGACGAGTCATGGCATCGTTGAGCGCCCCAACAGTTCTTCGCAGCTCACTCTCCTGTTTAGCCAAAAGACCAATCGGTGAGAAATCAATCTCCTGCAGCTCCAATATGCTACATTCAGCAGCCGCCTTCTGCTCGGTCAAGCCCCAGATGCGACTCCGGCTCCAATGAAACAATGCCCGCAAAGTTCGTTGGCATTTCTGGTTCAGCACCTCCGCCGGATCACCCGTATCCCAGCGCGACCAATGCTGCCAAACCATCCGCCACAAGGCCGGGTAGGTGGTCCACAAGTCCTCAAACCGAACAAATTTCTTCCCCACGCGAAGGGCCACTAGGGGAGAGGGTTAGGAGCAATGGGGTATGATCAGAAGCAAACCCTCCCCATATGCCGAAC
Source organism: Dendrobium officinale (assembly GCA_019514585.1). NCBI lineage: Eukaryota > Viridiplantae > Streptophyta > Magnoliopsida > Asparagales > Orchidaceae > Dendrobium > Dendrobium officinale. The sequence goes on along the minus strand of CM033694.1, from coordinate 17,188,483 downwards.
AGTAGAAAACGGGGGTCACTTGAGGCCCTCTGAATTCATCAAATAGTGGTCGAGACGGACCCAGATCAAACTAGTACCATCTTTGTTGTTTGACCATGTGTATTTGGGCCCCAGAAATCCCAGATCATGAAGCTCCAAGTTAGCCATAAATTCTGACATTTCCAAAGCTCCCCCCAAAAAGGAGAAAGGTTTGCCTCCTTTCTTATCGGCTTGGCTAAGGAAGCAGTTAAAATCTCCTCCAATAAGAACTGGAGTGCAGGCATCATAATGCCGAGTAGTGGACTCCCACACAAGGTGGCGGATGTGGTAGTCCTTATTGGCATAAACCACCGCAGTCACCCACTTCTGGCCGTTAGGCAACGAGAGCGAGCCAATCATCACCTGTTCATTGTCATCAAGCACAATAAAATGAGCAATATCTTTGCGCCACAAAGCAAGGATCCCCCCCGGACTTCCCAACGGCCAGACGATGAAAGAACTCCCAACTAGGACCAATAAGCTTGTCCGCATCTGCCCGATCAAAGGCTTCAATCTTGGTTTCCCCCAAGCCAACAAAGTGCACCTCATTGTCACCCACAAGGTGACGTAGGTAGTTGCTCGTATGCTTCTTCCGAGCCCCCCTGCAATTCCAGAACATGGTTGTAGACATTATACAACCATAGGGGATGCGTCCCCGCCGCCGGAAGAGTTAACACCATCCTTTTTCCTTTTTCGGGGAGCTTCCTCAATCAGCCCCAAGGACTATAGCTCCTTATCGAAGTGCGTCTTAGACGCCCCAAGCTTAGGCCGCGCCAATCTAGCCTCCATGGATCTGATGCCCGCCGAGAACAGTAAAGGTTCTGTAAGGCCAGGTTTTTTATCACCGACTAGGGCGGAAGTTCTCTTTCATGCGACGAACTTTTGGCTCCTTGATTTTTGCAAGATCAACTTGCCTGGGGACATTCTCGCCCAATGGTGACTTAGCCACCGGTTGTTCCTTCTTTTGCGGCTTCCGCCCCTTCCTCGGGGGGACAACATTCCACAGACCATATAGTCATTCATCCTCAGCATGTTCGGGCGCCATTGGAGGGGCATTTTCGACAACCAGATTAGAGGTGGATGCCGAGGACGACTGTCCAGCATCCCCCGGCATCACCAACGCCGACAGGTTGCCCGCCCCTGACGGTTTTGGGCTGGGACAAGGTGTGATGGTACCAACAGTCGGAGTGCCTCCAGCAGCTGGCATAGGACTATGAGAAGCAGTGGATTTTCCAGCTCCAGCCAAGGGGGTCTGCCTAGACGCAACACCGGACTGGCTTCCCCCTGGAAGAGCAACGCTGGTCATTACCCGAAAAGGGAAATGTTCTTTCCTGTGTCCAATACGCCCGCATTCAAAGCATGATAATCCCAAGCCCTCATACTCTACTCGCTGGTGAAAACGGCCTCTCCATCCATTGATCCAAATTCCATATTGGAGCTTCCTTGCAAGGTCATGCTTGACACACACTCGGGCGTATTCCCGACGTCCTACATTGCCCGTCTGGGCATCAATCCACAATCGCTCTCCGATCATCGAAGAAATGCGAATAAGCGTATATTGGTCCAAATATTAGAGAGGCAATTGCAAAAAACGGATCCAGATCAGCGAGGTCAGACCCTCAAGGGAGCTAGGGGAAAACTCTGGAGTCCAACGATCGAGCCCCACAATGTTGCCACTAAAAAACTAAGGTCCCCCGCACAAAACCGCATCCCTAGCCTTGGACGAGGTGAAAATGCAAGAAAAACAATCGATTCTGATGGTGGAGAGTTGAAAGTCTCCAAACCGTCCCCATTGTTGAAGAGTCTCAGCTTCTAGTACAAAGAAGGGGAGCCGCCGCCCTAACACTTTGCCAACAACCGCATTCTCCAAGTGGTTGATGCTGCGCTCCACCTCGTCCAACTTAAGGTCCACCGAGAAGCCATCTGCCAAAAATTGCCCCCTCTTGACCCTCTCGGTCACTTTAATATGTTCCAGCCGCTTCCAAACATTAGTCTGATTCGCATGCTGACTAGCAGCCGCCTTCTCGCCGAAAACTCCTGTGCTCGATCCAGCTGAGGCAATACCACAAACACCTTGCATGCATAGTGGAGTCTCCTTCGCGCCACCCCCATTCGAATCCGAGAGGTTCACGCTTAACTGTGGGCTACTCCCGAGGGCCCCTCCGGCCACATTTTCGGTGGAATCCATATCCACATCGTCATTAACCGCCTTCTCCCCCTGCACATTAGGCGCCGGGTAAGCAGCAGCCCTCCTAGCTGCTGCAGCTGCCTCAGCATTGGCTGCAGCCGAAACTCGCTCAAGAGCAAGCTCAAACTCCATAGCCGCATCCTCGAACACCTGATTTGCCGAGACCTGCACTTCCTCCGTCTGCATCACATCCGCCGCACCCTCTTCCTCAAAGGCAGGATTTTCCTTGAACTGCAGCTCTACATCTCGTCCAGCTGGAAGCCCCCCAGCTGTCCCACGGTTAGCCTCACGACCCGCCTTTGGTCCAGCACCTCCCGCACGAGCAGCCCCGAGGCCACCTGCAGCTAACTCGTCCCTGGGCCTTGTCCCCTTGGCATTTCCCGAAACCTCATCAACAGCAGCCTTGCCACCCGACGGCCCCTTCCCGCTAGCTTTGCCTCCTCCCGCCTTGGGCGGAGACCGCACCTCCACATACTTCTTGCCGCTGCCGGGATCCAACACCCGACCGCTGCCTATCCCTATCACCACCACCGCCAGATCCTTCACCACCACCCCTGCCGGAGCGGGGAGGAGACCGCCTGTCTCCCCCCGCCATACCCAGACTTTCTGACACTAAAACACTCTAGTGAGAGAAACACTAGGAAAGAAATGAAGAACCTTCAAAAGTTTTTTGGGTTCCTTGAAAGTTGCATTTTCATTGATTAAGTAAAGAAAAAGTACATAACAAGTATGGAAAAACTATCTGCCTTCCCAATGAAAAAAACAAAAGTGGGAAGGTCTAAAGCTATAAAGAAAACCATACAAGTATGATAGACAAAAAGGAAAGCAACTAACCCAAGGATAAGCCCCTTTGATTTGCAATGAGGCCCACCCCTAAAGCATGCCCTAGGAGATCTAGTAGTGCTTAAAGAACAACTCCAGCGGGGGGAGATACATATGAAAAGGGTCAACACGCCCGAAGGTGGAAGGATATCCCATTGCGCCGACAGCCGGATAAGCACTACCATCACCCTAAGGCATGAAAAAGGGTTAGGCCTCATTGCTCCTCAAAGGGGACAAAGTCCCCGTCAGTGTCATCTTGTAGATTCTTCCTCCTCTTGTGAGGGAGGGTGGCAATCGGTCCCAACTGCAGCAGCTTCTTCTCCATGTAAGCCTTGGAAGCCTTATGTTGTCGTTTGGTAAGATTAACCTCCTAGGAGGAGGGGTCGGGTGTCACACGTTCAGCACTGAAGACAATTTTTTGGTCCTTCACATGGTGGTTGTTTGGGCTGACAATCCGCTCTGAAATGGCTTCCATACGCTTGAGCTTCTCCCTAGATGCTTGAGATGGTTTTCTGGTCTCGGTCTGCTGGACTGGTTCCATTGGTTGCTGCACAATGGCTTGTTTCTTCTTGTCGTTCCGCTTGCGGGTAACCAGGTTCCAAGCCCCATAGGAGTTGTCATCCGGTTCCCCATGGCTAGGGGCGTTGTCCCTTGAGTATTTGAGCTAGAGGAGTGGCCGGTCCCAAGGTGGCCCTCGGGTTGAGCTGCATCTTGACAGGGCGCTTGTGTATTAGTGGGGGACGGGCTATGTCTTGGCGGCTTTGCTGGACAACTCCCCTTGACGTGACCAATAAAACCACAGTCAAAGCAAAAGTTTGTCAGGCCCTCATATTCCACCCTTTGGAAGAAGCGTCCATGGATACCATTAATCCACACACCCGGCATTAATTGCTGCGAAAGATCGATTCTAACACAAATGGAAGCAAAAGATGAACGTCCCCATGTGCTAGTGTGGGAGTCCATCCACAAAGGGTCCCCAAGCATGTTGGCGATGCATGTAATGTTGCTAATTTTCCAATACATAAGAGGGAATTTGGGTAGCCTAATCCATATTGGAGAATGCAGTCCATGCAACGAATTGGGAGTAGCCGATGGGGACCATCGATCCATGCCAATAATGTTGCCTCCCACAATCCATGGCCCTCCCGAGAGCACGGCATCTCTTGCCTCCAAGTTTTCAAACACACAAATAAATGAGTTGGGGGCAATAGTATCTATTTCAAACTCACCAAAGTGGAACCATCTCTTCTTGAGTTCGGTTAGGAGGTAGGGGAAAGAAATCCGTCGCCCCATGACCTTGGCCACTATTGCACGGTCAAGCCTAGTAATATTGCTATGAACGGCTTTGATCTCGGGATCCACCAACTTGCCGTCCTTGCCTAAGAAAGATTCCTTGTTCAGTTTGGAGATGGGCACAAGCTGGACCTTGTTCCAAGCAAAGGGATTGTTGGCCATGCCACCCAAGTGGCCAGGACCCTTGCATGCGGTAGCAGCTTGTCCAGGCATGGTATCCGCTATCTTGGGGACATTACCACAAACAGCTTGTGTGCAGAAATCTGTAGCTTTGAAAGGAGTAGTAGTTGTAACTTGAGGAGGATCACACCTAGTACTACTAACATTGTCCACACTCATGTTGTAATCCACCTGCAAAGACTGCTCATTACCATTCACATTATGATCGAAAATGGGATTTTCCTGCAGCTCATTGCAATCTGCCCATGAGTTGCTCGCCCGGACGGCTGGGCACACAGCCGCCTCTAGAGCTCTAAGTTGGGGCTCGGCCTGGGTGGCCGCATTATCCTCCATGTCCGTTTGATGACTGGAAGCCACCCCGGATTCCTCCATGTCGCTGGCTGCACCTTCCTCACGGTCGGACTCCTCCCCTAGGTCAAATCCCGTAGCCATTTCTGCACAATCCCGAGGGCTGCTCCCCCTGCCATCATCCATGTCGCTGCCAGCCGAATCCCCCCGATCGGACTTCTCATGTTGCTCGACCTCCATTCCGGAGTTGCTGGTACGGGGTGAGGCACCACCCGAGCTGCACTCCCCATCTTCCCCCACTCGGCAGGAGTCAACCCCTTGGGCTTGGGCATAGCCGCAAGCCTTGGTCGCCGAAGGAGACATCCCAATGGTGCTCATGATGAGCTCCCTCACCGCCAAAGGCTTAGAGAGGGGGGATGAGATATAGAGCTCAAACTTCCCCCTATGAGGGGTAAATCTTGTAGCCAGCCACCTCTTCCATGGGAGTAGCCCCCGTCCCCTTGGGCGCAGCCACCTTGCCATCTCCCTGAGCATTCTCCTTGCCCGGCCGAGTGGTGGCCGAGACCTTCTTGCCCTTCTCCTCCCGAGCACCAAGGGGAGTAACCCCCTTGCTAGGTTAGGCCAAAGGCCAGCCCGAAACTTGTGTCCTGGATGGAATCCCGCCCTTTGGGGCTGTAGCCGCCGACTCTCCACCGCCGGCCTCCTCGTCGGCGAGCACTTGCCACCGGTTGCCAACTCTACCTTACTTCTTGCTGACGCCTCTACCACCAAACCCCCCATTTGGAGGAGGTGACCTAAGGCCACCCCTCTAGCCATCCCAGAGCCTCTCTCTCTAAAACCACTCTAGTGAGAGAAAGAAGTTGGAACAAATGAAGAGCCTCCCCTAAAGTTTTTGGGTTCCTTGAAAGTTGCATATGCATTAGATAAGAAAAGGCAAACAAAAGTACAAGCTACTGCACGAGCTAAGCTCTATCACTCTCCTCCCTTAAAAGTTCAAGAAAAGTTAAGGGAACAAGAGAAGAAGTTACATCAAGCCACAAAAAATCACATATAAGGGTGTGCTTAGCACAGAAATCGGCAGGCCGGTTACTGAGGTGGGGAATGTGCTGAAAATAACTTACTTGAATTTGTTTAGGAAGGTGAGATCTGGGCCGTCAATCAACCTATGCAGCTCGCTAGCCGGTTTGTAAACCTTCTGAAGCCATTTCACAACCTCCGAATCCCCTTCCACAATGAGGCCGTCCCGGTCATACATCCAATCCTCGGTCAATTCAGCAAATGCCAAAGCAGCCTTCATTTCTGCTTGTGTAGGGTCCCAATGCTCAATGAACTTACCAGCCGCAGCCACTAATCGGCCAACAACATCCCGCACCACCACACCCAAACAAGCACAATTTGACGGAACCAAAGCAGCGTCAAAGTTCACCTTGAGCCAATTAGGAGGGGGGGGGGGGGGGGGGGTGCATCATAGTTTATGAATCGGCAACCCAACGGGTTGATTGACGCACCATTGCTCCATCGGAGGCAAGCAAAATGACTTCGGAATCTGCTCGAGAACTGTCGCAGCAATAATTTTAGGTGTCCCAAAAGGTCGGTCGAGCTTCATTGCATTGCGGGCCCGCCACGTTTGGTAAACGGCGTAACAGAAAATTCGTCCAAGCGAGGGATTGTTGCTGGCCAAGCTCCGCAGTGAACATAACATATCATCAAAGGAATTTGGTTCGGGCAAGCGAAATCCCCATTCGGCAAGGCACCCGATGACTTGCTTTAACATCAGGCAGTGAGCAGTGCAGTGGCCCCGCGATTCCTCAGCAGGACACCCCCACGGCCACAAGTCGGTGTCGACCAAATTCCTCCGCGCAAGCCACCCATTCATCGGGATCGCATCTCGCAATAATCTCCACCAAAAGAACCTTTCCCTCGGGTGCAACCGAAGTAGGCGAAGCCAGCCAAATTGGTAATCACCCTCCCCAATTTGTGCTTCATAAGCCAGCGCAGCAACAGACTTTCCCCTATTCACCTTTGCAAGCTCCAGAACATCTTTCCCAGAACCTCCTCCAACTGGAATCTCAAGAATTCTGCTTCCCAAGACCTCCCCAAACGAGCGAAGGATGGCTTCCCGATTCCAGCCCCTCTCCCCATCCAAAAAAATATTCCAACCTTGCTATCCTCCCCAACGTCCAAGTTGTAGAATGTTGGCCAACAATCCAGCCGCCTATCCAGGATCCAGGCGTCCTTGACAACGTCGATACAGTTGCCATCCCCAATTGTCCATCTAAGTATAGGCCTTGAGAGCCGTCGCCCCGTCCTGAATTATCCGCCACGAAATTGACATATTCCTCCCCGGGCTATCGAGCCAAGGATTGTCACCATACTTAGCCGAAAGCAAGCGGTTCAAAAGAGTGTTAGGGTGCCGTAAGAAATCCCAAGCCAGTCGGGCGCGGAGCGGTTTTTGTCAATTAGCCGAAGAATGAAATCCAAGTCCCCCGTAGGCCACAGGCCTACAAAGGTCCTTCCAGGCGACATAATGCAGCCCCCTACTACCGCCATCCTTCGGCCAAAGGAAATTTCTGCCAATTTTATCAATAGCCTCCAGAATCCCTCTCGGCACCCCCGAGAGAGTCATACAGTATAACGGGACCGCCTGAAGGGCCGTTCGGCTGAGAGTGGCCCGACCAGCCAGTGAAAGATGCCGCTTCCCCCAAACATTGACCTTGTCATTTGCAGTTTTTAAAATTTTGGAGAAGTCAGAAGCAACCGGCTTCCGCATAACAAGGGGCAAACCGAGATATTCCAAAGAATCAACCAGTCGAAATCCCACAAAGTTGGTCAGCCTGCGACACTTTCCACCGAGGACACCTTTTGTTGAAAAGCATAACAGACTTGGCATTGTGAACCAGCTGCCCCATCCAATTGCAGTAATCGTCCAGGATTTTCATAATCTTCGAAGCATTGGCTCTTGACGCCTCGGCAAATATCAAAATATCATCTGCGTAGAGAAGATGCGAGACCCTCTCACCGTTAGAGATAATCTGAACACCAAGCGCCCTCTCCCCACGACGAAAAGCCTTAGTTAGCAGTTCAGAGCACAGAATAAATAGGTAGGGTGAGAGAGGGAAACCCTGCCGAAAGCCGCTCAAAGCCGAGATCCACTTGGAACGACTCCCATTGAGCAAAAAGCAGAAGCGTGGCATCATGGTACATTGAATCACCCAAGTAATGAATTTATCCTGAGAAACCCATAGCCTCCATGACCCTCCGAAGCGTGTTCCAAGACATGCAATCATACGCCTGCTCCATGTCAACCTTGACGGCCATCAAGCCATCCTTCTTAGTGGAGTGCTGAAATTTGCAAAGAACCTCCTGCGCAAGCAAACCGTGGCTAGAAATGGAGCGCCCCGGCACAAAAGCTCTTTGCTCCTCCCCAATAATATCAGTCAAGAAAGGCTTCAACCGAAAGACCAGGATTTTCGCCACAACCTTATAGAAGGTTTGGCAAAGACTAAACGGCCGGAAGAGTGTCGGTTTGTTCGCCGTCGAGCTTTTAGGAAGAAGAATCACCAAGGTGTCCTTCCACGTCTCGCACATTTCATTAGTTATAAAAAAATCTTTAACTGCAGCACAAACATCAGTTTTTATAATATTCCAATAGAATTTTAGGAATGAGGAAGTAATACCATCGATGCCAGAGGCCCTATTATTTCCCATGCTGAAAACCGCCCTCTCTATTTCTTCCTCAGAAACCTCCGCATCCAAGGAAAGATGAGCCTGTTCAGGGAGCACATCCTCCGGACCAAACTCTGGCCAACCATCCTCCTGAATTTCTCGAGCCCTCCATTTGTTTGAGAAGAAGTTCTAGAACTCATTATGAATCAATTCCGGGTATTCTCCCCACTAGGCAATTTCACCTCGTCAACCCGGTTTGAGCGTATCCGAGCTGAAGCCATAGTGTGGTAAAAAATGCGAGTTAGCATCACCCTCCTCAATCCAACGGACCTTCGCCCGTTGCCTCCACCACGTCGCCAAAAGAGCCAAGGTCGCACTGAACTCCCCGACCGTCGTCCTGAGCTCAACCTCCTGTTCAGCATTAAGGCCCTCCTCCAAAGAGTCAATGAGCTACAGCTCCCTAATTCTCCCCTCCAGGTAGTCCTTCTGTTTCCCCAAGTCACGAACACAATGACGACTCCAAAAGAGAAGTGCTCGCAAAGTCCTGTAGCATTTTCGGTTGACTAATCTCTGCGGGGGTGCCAAAATCCCCATTGGTTCTAGTTTTTATGCACAACCTTCCAAACGTCCTCGAACCGGATCCACCAAAAATTAGGCACACCAACGATTTTGGCCTAGCCCAAGCAAAAGTGGACAATGATCCGACGCCAACCGCGGGAGGTGCTCGACCATAGCCGGGCGCCACGTTAAGCCCCTCAGAATTGATCAACATCCGGTCCAGCCGCACCCATATCCGACTCGCCGCGTCCTTGTTATTCGACCAAGTGAACTTAGGCCCCGAAAATCCCAAGTCATGTAGGTCATTCCTAGCCAAGGCCTCTGCCATCTCTTGAGCCCCAGCCAAGAAGTTAAACCGCTTCCCTCCCTTTTTCTCATCCTGAGAAAGACAGTAGTTAAAGTCACCTCCTACCACGGCAGGGATGTTTGGCACGGCTACCAAATCAATTGTTTCCCAAAGTCTATGCTGGATGTGGTAATCCTTGTTGGCATAGACAAGAAGCACAGTCCACTGTTGTAGTGACGGTAGGGTCATACACCCCCCTATACATTGAGCCGACACCACATCAACTGAGAATTTCACAATCCCTTTCCTCCATAAAAGTAGAAGGCCTCCCGATCTCCCCACCGCAAGATAATGGAAGAAATCCCATCCCCACCCAACTAATCTGTCAACATCCAGCCCGACAGAAAGTTTCAACCTTTGTCTCAACAAGACCAATAACCAATACCTCATTGCAAGCAATGAGGTGGCGTAGGAAGTGGCCCGTGTTCTTCTTACGGACCCCCCTACAATTCCATATTAGGATGTGAGTCATTGGGCAACTATAGGGGAAGCATCCCCGTCGCTCGTGCCCGATCCACTCTCCTTGCGTCTTTTCTTTAGGCCAACCTCAATAGGCCCCAAGGCTTGCAATTCCTTAGGCCAACCTCGCCACCACCACCACCCAAACCTTCTCCACCGCCACCCCCGCCGGAGCGGGGAGGAGACCGCCTGTCTCCCCCCGCCATGCCCAGAGCTTCTCACACTAAAACTCTCTAGTGAGAGAAAGGAGTGGAAAGAAATGAAGAACCTCCCCCAAAGTTTTTGGGTTCCTTGAAGGTTGCATATTGCATTAATAAGAAGAAAGTACAAGAGCATACAATAGAAGGAACTAAATCCTATCGCTCTCTTCCCTCAGTAACTCCACAAGAGTTAGGGGAAAAGAGCTACAAGTTACATCCTTCCAACAAAAATCACCGAACAGCTAAACTAGCACAAACGTCGGCCGGCCTATTGCTTAGCCGAGGGATAAATTGAAACAAAACTTGCTTAAAATTACAAAGAAAAGAGCAGTCCAGGCTGTCCTCCCGACGGTGAAGCAGGCTTTTGGGATTGTGAAGCTCCTCAAGCCACTTGATAGCAGCGGCACAGTCCCCTTCGATCACAATTCCATCACAGTCAAACATCCAATCCTCGAGCACATCTCTGAGGGTCAGCGCAGCAAGAACCTCCGCCGTCGTGGAATCCCAATGCTCAATCATCTTGCTAGCCACCACAATTAAGTGGCCGACATCATCCCGGATAACAAGTCCCAGCCCCACACGGTTGGAAGGCAGCAAAGAAGCGTCAAAGTTCATCTTGATCCACTTTGGAGGGGGGGGGGGGGGGGGGGGGGGGGGGGGTGCACCATAATTTGGATAGAGGCAGCCCAATGGGATGTTTGACACACCATTGCTCCATCGGCGGCATGCAAAACGACTTTGGAATCTGAGCTAAAATCGTAGCTGCGATAACTTTCGGAGTACCAAAGGTGCGGCCGTGTTTCTTGGCATTCCGCGCCCGCCAGGTTTGGTAGACAGCATAACAGTAAATTTTAGCTGGAAGTGGGGTTGATCCGGCAAGGTGTTTCATAGATAGCAGCATTTCCTGAACGGACGAATAATTTAGGAGGTAAATCCCCCACTCCGCCAGACAACCCAGAACAAGTTTAAGCTGTCCACAATGAACCGTGCAATGCTCAATGTTCTCCACCGCATTACAGTCCCACGGGCATAGCAGGCTGTCCGCAAGGTTTCTACAAAACAGCCAGCCATTGGTACGGATGGAATTTCGAAGGATACGCCACCAGAAAAACCTTTCTCTCGGATGAAGCTTAAGCTGCTTGAGCCAATCAAATTTAGGATCTCCATATCCAATCCGGGCCGTATAGGCCATAGCCGCAATCGTGCTACACCGTGACGAATGGATCAATTCAGGGAAATCCACGTCACCGACCAAAGCAATGGGGATATCCAAAATTCTGTTGGCAAGCTCCCCACCAAAGCAATTCAACACCTTAGTGCGGTTCCAGGTCCTATCATCATTGAGGAGGTTGCTAACACAGGCCTCCTCCAAGCCATCCACATTGATAAATGTCGGCCAACAGTCAAGTCGCCGGTTCAGAATCCACGTATCCCTCAGAATATCGATAAAAGAATATTCCTGAGTGCAGCCGCACCATCGTTAATGGCCTTCCAGCTAATCGAGGTATTTCGTCCCGTTTGTCTCTTCCAGAGGTCATTCCCATACTTGGCTCTTAGCAATCGGTGTAGTAACGTCGCCAGGTTGCGGATGAAATCCCATGCAAGATGAGCCCGCAACGGTCCTTGCCAGTTGTTTGTCGAATGGAAGCCCAGCCCCCCTCGAGACATTGGCTGGAAAACAACATTCCATGCCACATAGTGCATCCCCCTCTGATTCCCTCCCTTCCGCCAAAGAAATTGTCGGCCAATTTTGTCAATCGCAGCCAGGACCCCTTGGGGACATCCGAGAGAGTCATATAGTAAAGCGGGACGGCCAGAAGGGCCGTGCGGATCAGTGTTGCCCGGCCAGCCAAGGATAAATGCCGCCGCCCCCAAACATCCACCTTACTATTAGCATTGCCAAGAACCTTACTGAAATCAGAGGCAACAAGCTTACACATGGCCATAGGCAACCCGAGATAGTCGAATGAGCTGATCGACCGGAATCCCATATAATTGGAGATACGGCGTCCCTTCCATCTGGGACAACGCTTGTTGAACAGAATAGCCGATTTCAGATTGTTGATGCGTTGTCCCGTCCAAGAGCAGTAGTCGTTAAGGATATCCATGATTTTAGTGGCATTTGCACGAGAGGCTTCGACAAACACCAAAATGTCGTCGGCATAGAGAAGGTGCGACACCATTTCACCATGCGGAACAATCTGAACACCAAGGTTCTCCCCACGTTTTCGAAAACCTTTAGTCAAAAGTTCAGAAGAGAGGATGAAGAGGTATGGCGAAAGCGGGCATCCCTGACGGAAGCCGCTATTGGCAACAATTCAGTCCGACCGAATCCCATTCAGCAGAAGGGAGAAGCGGGGTCGGGTAGTGCATTGGATCACCCAGTTAGTGAATTTGGCGGAGATTCCCATAGCCATCATAACCCGAGAAAGGGTCGGCCAGGCCATGCAATCATACGCTTGTTCCATGTCAACCTTAGCCGCCATAAGTCCATCCTTGAGGGTCGAATGTTGAAATTTGCACATAACCTCCTGGGCCAGAAGGCCGTGACCCGAGATGGAGCGTGTCGGCACGAAAGCAGCTTGTTCCTCACCGACAAGGCCAACCAGAACAGGCTTGAATCGGTGCACTAAGATCTTCGCCACCACATTGTAGAGAGATTGACAGAGGCTGATAGGCCTGAATTGGGCCGGAGCATTGGCAGTAGGGGTTTTGGGAATGAGCACCACAAGAGTCTCCTTCCAGCTATTGCATATTGTGCTGGTCTAAAAGAACTCCCTAACAACAGCACATACATCGTTTTTTATGATTAGCCAATAAAATTTCAAAAAGGAAGAAGTGATATCGTCGATACCCGGGGCCCGATTGTTTCCCGAGCTAAAAATAGTCTTGCGGATCTCCTCATCATCAATATTCTGCTCAAGAAGGGTTTTAGCATGTTAGGGAATCATATCCTCCTCCGTGAAGATAGGCCACCGATCAAAGTTGGTGGTCCTGGCCTTCCATTTGTTTGAGAAAAATTGCCAGAATTCATCATGTATCTCCTTGGGGTCGCGAGTAGTTTCGCCGCCGCCCGTATTAAGCTCCTCAATACGGTTGGACCGTCGCCGGGCAGTAGCAGCTGTATGGAAGAAGTGTGAATTGGCATCGCCTTCATCAATCCAGCGGACTTTCGCCCGTTGCCTCCACCAGGTAGTAAGCCTTGCAAGCGTCGAGTTTGAATTCACCCACAACATTACGGAGTTCAGCATCCTGTTTGGGGCTAAGGCCGTTAACCGAGCAGTCCGCAAGTTGTAGCATACGAATTTTTTCTTCTAGTTCATCGTTCCTCGCCCCCAGATCGCGTATCCGATTCTTTCTCCAAAAACTGAGTGCCCTTAAAGTGCGTTTGCACTTCCTGTTCACAATATCAACCGGGCAGCCAAAATCCCTTCTGCCCCAAGCCTTGGCAACAACCCTCCAGGACGCCGGGTAGCTTAGCCAAATGTCCTCAAATCACAGCCAATTGGAGTTTGGCCTAGACCCATCCGAACCCAAATTAAGAAGGAGCGGACAGTGATCAGAGGCCAGTCTGTTTAGGTGCTTCACCGAGGCAAAAGGAGCAGCCATCAGCCCCTCAGAATTGATGAAAATTCTGTCAAGGCGGACCCAAATCCTACTGGTCCCCTCCTTGTTATTAGACCAAGTAAAGTTTGGTCCCGAGAAGCCCAAATCGTGGAGATCAAAATTTGCTAAAGCTTCGGCCATCTCCAGGGCGCCGGCCGAGAGGCGAAAGTGCTTTCCACCTTTTTTTTCAGATTGTGAGAGACAGCAATTGAAGTCGCCCCCCACAATGGTAGGGGTATCCGTGGTCGTGACTGACCCAATCATTTCCCAAAGTCTCCGTCTGATATGGCAATCCTTATTGGCGTAGACAAGGATTACCAACCATCGCTGAAGAGAGGGCAAAGTAACATTCCCGACCACACAATTGTCTGTAGCCGTAACTACTTCAAATTTCAAGATGTCACCCCTCCAGGCCATAAGCAGTCCGCCGAATTTACCCACAGCCGGGAGGTGGAAAAAATCTGAATTGCGACCCACCAGTCGGTCCACATCAATGCGGTTGAGATCCTCAACTTTTGTTTCCACTAACCCCACAAGCCCCACCTCATTATTCGTAATGAGGTGACGTAGGAAGTTGCCCGTGTTCTTCTTCCGGGCACCCCTACAATTCCACATAAGGATGTAAGTCATTGATCAACTGTAGGGGAAGCGTCCCCGTCGCACGTGCTTATGTCGCCCTCCTTGCGACGTTTTATTGGTCCAGCTTCAATGGGTCCAAGTGCTTGAAGCTCCTTCTGGAAGTGCGCCTTGGAAGCCCCCAATCGAGGCTGATCACGCCCTACCCCTGCCGAGAACATGGTAGGATCCTTAACCCCAAGCTTACGCCAACTTGGTTTAAGATTCTCCTTATTTCTTCCCTTGGAAGGTTCACCAACCTCCTTGAGGTCCACCTGACGTGGAACATTTTCCCGCAGCGGTTTGCTTTCCACTACACCTTGGCCCTATTTCAATTGGCCACCCTTCCGTCGCCTCGGGGGGATGAGATTCCATTCTCCAAATTGCTTCTCGTCTTCCGTAAGCTCCCGCACAACACCTTCCTCGAGAGCTTGACCAGCTTTACCAGAGGCTGGTGTGTTCACCACCGCCTCATGCGCAATCTCCAGCTGGCCCACCGTGCTAGCACGGTTGGACGAACCTTCTTCAGTGGAAGGTGTCAGCACCTCCGGATTAGTCTCCAAAGAATTTTTATTCGGCCTACTTTTCGAAGAAACACTCGATCCACCTTCTTCTAGGGTAGCCTTCCCTTTGGAAGCAACCGCGGGTGTACCGGATATGTCCCCAGCCCTTGGCACCTTTCATTTGGGGCATTGCTCTTGTTTGTGACCAACCCTTCCGCAGCTGAAGCATGACCCTCATATTCCACCCTTTGGTAGAACCGGCCCTTCCAACCATTTACCAAAGTTCCCATTTATAACTGCTTGGCCAAGTCCATCCTAACACACGCACGGGCATATTCCCGTCGGCCTTCACCCCCTGTTTGGGCATCGATCCACAGCGGAGTCCCAAATTGGGATGCAATTCGCATGATGTTGGGGAGATCCCAATTCTGTAACGGGAGTTGAGGGAGTCGAATCCACACCGGGGAGGAAAGTCCCGCCATAGAGTTGGGGGAGAACGTTGGGGTCCATCGGTCAAGGCCAACGATGTTCCCATTGAAGAACTAAGGTCCCCCACAGAGAACGGCATCCCTAGCTTCCTCAGAACTAAAGCGACAGACGAAGTAGTTTGCCCCAATTCTGGTAAGGCTATAGTCTCCAAAGCATCCCCATTGCCGCTTAACTTCTGCACTAAGCACAAAGTATGGTAGTTTTTTTCCAATGATCTTGCCAACCACGGCATTGTCTAAGGCATGGATCCGCTTCTCCACCAAATCCATGTGCAAGTTGACCGAGACACCGTACGTGGAGAAAGCACCTTGCGCCACCTCCTCCGTGATTCCGGATATGTTCCGGTCGCTTTCAGGCATTAGTTGAAGGACTCTGAGCCGCAATTTTAGCCTGTTCCCCAAAAAACACAGTCCTCGACCCTGTTTGGGCAATTTGACAAACACCTTGTGTGCGAGTGGGAGGATTACCGCCACCACATCCCAATGAAAAACTGGAGGTTTCACCACCTAACCAGGGAAACTCCCTTCCGCCCCTCTAGTCATCCCATCCTCCGTGCACATGTCCGTATCACCTTCCCCACCACCTTCGTTGACATCCGCCAGCTCGGTATCCGGACATGGGGTTTGTCCGTCCAGCAATTTTGCTCTAGCCCCCCCCCCCCCCCCCCCCGGCCTGGCGTCCCGCCTCTACCGTTCGCACACAATTGGCCGCCAGCTCAAGAGCCATAGCTCTCTAGCTAGCCGCAAAGCTTCCGCATCCGCAGCTGTCGCCACCCGATCCATGGCCAGCTCGAAATCCATCGCCGCACTGCCATCCTCAGCCCTAGATTCAGCAAAAGGAACCGGGGCTGTCTCCCACAATGGCCTTGCCAGCCCGTCTGATCCAATCAATTTGGGCGCAGGTGGCCCTCCTCGAGCGGTCCACTGGTCAAATCTAGCACCTTCCGCTGCTTTGGCTCCACGCGTTCCCATGCCGCAGTCCTCACCCAAAGGTTTGGCCACAGCAGCCGCCTTCCCCACCGACTTCCCTGCACCCAATTTGGCCGGAGATTTGATCTCCACACCCTTGCGCCCACCTTGAGAACCAACACCCGAATGCCGCCTCTCCCTATCACCACCACCCGCCGAACCTTCACTGCCACCATTCCCGCCGGAGCGGGGAGGAGACTGCCTGTCTCCCCCCGCCATGCCTAGAGCTTCTCACACTAGGAAACACTCTAGTGAGAGAAAGGAGTGGAAAGAAATTAAGAACCTCCCAAAGTTTTTGGGTTCCTTGAAATTTGCATTTGCATTGATTAAGTAAAAGAAAAAGTACATAACAAGTATGGAAAAACTATCTGCCTTCCCTAGGCAAAAAAAAAGTGGGAAGGTCTAAAGCTATGAAATAAACCATACAAGTATGACAAAACAAAAAGAAAGCAACTAAAGCAATGATAAGCCCCTTTGATTCCCAATGAGAGCCCCCCCCCCCCCCCCCCCCCCCCCCCTAATTGCTTGCCCAAGAAATGCTAAAAATGCTCAGAGAACTACTCCAGCGGAGGGAGATACCTATAAAGGGTTTAAGACAGCCCGAAGGCTGAGAGATATCCCATTGCGCCAGACATAGTATGAGCACCTTTAGCATCCAAGGACAAGAATTAAGGAAGAGCCTCATTGTTCCTCAAAGGGGACAAAGTCCCCACCAGTGTCGTCTTGTAAGTTCTTCCTCTTCTTCCTGGGCAAAGTGGCAATGGGCCCAAGCTGTAGAAGTTGCTTCTCCATGAATGCCTTTGAGGCCTTTTGCTGACGCTTTGAGAGATTGACTATGGTAGATTCAGGTTCTAAACTTTGGCGCTCGACATTAAAGACTATCGAATGACTGTTGTTCTGCTTACCATTCGGGTTGACTATCCGATTGGAAATATCTTCCATGCGCCTAATCTCCTCCTTAGAACTATTGGCGGGTTTGATGTTTTTGGTTTGCTGCACTTGGCCGGTCGGCTGCTGCACATGGCCGGTTGGCTGTTGCTTACTTTGGCTAGGCTGCATTTGTCCCCCGGATTTGGCCCTTCCTTTCTTCTTTTGAGTAACCAAGTTCCAATCACCATAGGACTTGTCTTCAGATTTTGCACAGTTAGCGGGTGGCCGAACTGGGCACTTGGATATGCTGGGATTGTCCCTCGGTTTGGGTTGGAGGTGGACGGGAAGCTGGGGTGGAGGTGAGGGACGGGCCGTGACTTGAGTTCTTCGTAGAGCAGCTGCCCTTAGCGTTGCCAATGTAGCCACAATCAAAGCAGAAATTTGTGAGCCCCTCGTACTCGACCCTTTGGAAGAACCGCCCGTGAATCCCATTAATCCAAACCCCCGGCAGAAGTTGCTTTGAAAGATCAATCCGAACACAAATACGGTCAAACGAAGATCGTCCCCAAGTACTCGTGTGGGAATCCATCCACAAAGGATCTCCGAGCATGTTTGCAATTCATGTGATGTTACTAATATCCCAATACATCAATGGAAATTGAGGGAGCCGGATCCAAATCTGTGAGTGAAGCACATGAAGTAAATTGGGAGATGCGGAAGGTGACCATCTATCCATGCCGATTATATTACCTCCCACAATCCAAGGTCCACCCGAGAGAACGGTATCTCTTGCTTCCACATTTTGGAACAAGCAAATAAACAAGTTGGGGGAGATTGTAACAATTTCAAACTCCCCAAAATGGAACCATCTCTTCTTGAGTTCGCTAAGGAGGTAGGGAAAAGCAATGCGACGCCCCACCACCTTGGCCACAATCACCCGGTCAAGCTTAGCAATATTGCTGTGAACCGCTTCAAGCTCGGGATCCACCGACTTTCCATCCTTGCCAAGGAAAGATTCTTTGTTTAATTTTGAGATTGGAACAAGCTGCATCTTATTCCAAGTGAAAGGATTGCTAGCCGTGCCTCCCATGGGGAAGGGCGTCTTGCGTGCGGCAGTTTTCTATTTCGGTGAGGCTGTCGGTTCCTTGGAGGAATTAACACAAACACCTTGTGTGCACTCTCCTGTAGCTCCTTGAGAAGTGGCAGCCGAAACCTGGGCTTGTTCATGCCTACTGCTACAGTCCAAATCCATCACATTGCTGGCATTATTCAAACCCCCTTGATCATAGACAGAGTTGTCTTGCATTTCAGTGCAATCCGCCCAAGAGGGGCCTCCTCGCACTGCAGGGCTAACCGCTGCCCCTAGATCCTGCAGTTGGAGCTCCGCCCGCGCGGCCATGTCCTCCTCCATGTCCGTCCGCTGGTCTAAGGAAGACCTGGAATCATCCATATTGCTGGCTTCCTCCCCCGCACGATCGGTATCACGGCCATCCCCCGAACCCGACGCCATCTTAATGCTGTCCCGACGGCTGCTATCCTTGTCGCCCTCCATATCACTGACCTCCAAATCCTCTGGTTCGGATCCCGCCACCTGCTCATCATCCACTCCATAGCTACTAGCACGGGGGGAGTCCCCATCCGAGCTGCACTTGCCAGCCACCTCCTCAAGTACCGAATCGTGACCAGGGCGCTGGGCCTTGCTCCAAGCTATAGATGCCGGAGGGGAGATCCCGATTGAGCTCATAATAAGCTCCCTAACAACCAACGGTTTCGAAATAAAGGAGGCAACTCCCAGCTCAAACTTGCCTTTGTGTGGGGTGAACCTAGTGGCTGGCACCACCTCCATGGCAGCAGCACCGGAGCTCTTAGCCCCCACCGTCTTGACCATAACAAGGTCATTCTCCTTCCCTGGCTGTGTATTGCTTGCTGCCTTCTTGCCCTTCTCTTCTCGATCACCAAGGGGAGAAGCCCCCTTGCTAGGATCGGTCGAAAGTCGGCCCAATCCTTGCGACCTGGACGGAATCCCGCCCTTTGGGACTGTGGCCGCCGGCTCACCACCGCCGGCCTCCTCGTCGGCGAGCACTTTCCACCGATTGCCAACCCTTCCTTCCTTCTTGCCACCACCTCTACCAACAAACCCCCCATTTGGAGGAGGTCACCTAAGGCCACCCCCTCTAGCCATCCCAGAGCCTCTCTCTCTAAAACCACTCTAGTGAGAGAAAGAAGTTGGAACAAATGAAGAGCCCCCCAAAGTTTTTGGGTTCCTTGAAAGTAACTTGTATTACACAAGATTAAAGTATTACAGGAGGCCCAGCATCCTCATCTAAAATAGACAATAGTTCGACAGGAATAGAGCCTCTATCAGAGGTAAAGTTCCAAGAGAAAGAAGTAGTAGACGCCTAAGCCGCACAGAAATGTGCAGCAAGATTGTGTTCCCTCGGAGTATGCAAAAAAATAACCCGATGGAATAGACGGAGCCAGTTGAGGGAATCGCCAAGCTCCCAATGGCCATGCCAGCGATTACGGTTCTAGAAGTCGTGCAGCAAGCGAATAACACCGCTGTTATCTCCTTCAATAATAAGGCCTGCACAATCAAACATCTAATCTTCTAATGCCAAGTGAATATGCTGGATAGCTTCCAACTCCACAGTATTGCTGTCCCAATGTTGGAAAGGCCATTCGCAAGCCTTAAGAGGTGACCCAGAGGATTTGCAAAAAATAATCCCCAACCCCCCCGCCCCCGACCGTGGGAGAGCCCCGTCCACATTAACTTTAATCCACTCCGGAGGGGGGGGGGGGGGGGGGGGGGGGGGGGGGACACCACGAAAGAGGTTGAAACAGTCCAGAAGACTGATAAGTGTCCCAAAGCTCCGAAGAGGATGGAGGTTTAATGGAAGGGATAGCTCCAAAAATTGCCGCAGCCATAGAAGTAGGAGTACCATGTGAGCGACCATGCTTCTTGGCGTTACGGCCACACCAGCATTGGTAAACCGCATAGCAGTAGAAAAGAGGCCAGGCACCATCCTGTTTCTTAAAGGCGCGGAAAGCCATCAGCAGTTCAGTCAGCAAATTGAAAGTCGGGAGAGTAATTCCCCACGAGGAAAGAATTTGCAGCGTGTTGCAAAGAATTTGGCATCGAGCAGTCACATGGTGTAAGTCTTCCACCTCAGTGCATCCCCAAGGGCACAGAGGATCTGCAGGAATCCTCCGTGACCGCAGCCAGTCATTAGTGGGGAGGATATTCTTGTAGATTTCGCCACCAGAAAAGCTTCTCCCGAGGGTGGAGATGGAACTGGTAAATGATCATCACCGGATTAGGATCTGAGGGGAAGAGTTGGGCATATGCCATGGAAGTGATAGTTTGGCCTAGCAGACGGCGAATGAGCTCCACCAAGTCTGGAATTGTGGGAGGGAGAATGGGAAGAGCCAGAATCCTTAGTGCCAACTCCCAGCCAAAGAACTGAAAAACCAGCACAGCGTCCCACTCGCCATCATCGAAAGCAGGAAGCTGACCGTAGCGTCATCAGGAAGGTCCATACAGATAAAAGACAGCCATAAATGGAAGGGACGATCAGCAACCCAAGTGTGGTAGAAGAGGCTGATATCAGTTCCAGGCCCAACACGCCAGCGGATACATCGTTGCAATGTAGTAGCACCATCACAGATGAGTTTCCATGCTGGCAAATCAGACCGCGTCGGAATAGCATTCCACAGAGAGGGGCCATACTTAAGAAGGGTGTCAGGGTCATTGACAAAGCTTCAAGCGAGCCGGGCCCGGAGGGGACCAGTCCAATTCCCAGCCGCATGGAAACCCAACCCCCAGTACATTTAGGCTTGCAATGCTTGTCCCAAGCCAAATAGTGCATTCCCCGGGCAGAGGAGCTCTTGTCCCAAAGGAAACTACGAGCTAATTTCTCAATTCTATTAAGCACCCCATGAGGGACATTCGAATGGGATGTATAATTGATCGAGATGGGAAGAAGAACCACATTAATGAGAGTAGTTCTGCCGGCAAGAGACAGGTGTCGATTACCCCAAGCTAAAGTCTTGGCAGACACCTTTTGAATAACTTTGGCAAAGTCAGCAGAGGTGGCCTTGGACATTTTAAGGGGGATGCCAAGGTTTTTGGGTTCCTTGAAAGTTGCATATGTATTAGTAATAAAAGAGAAAATTACAAATACAAACTACCAAAAGAGCTAGGCTCTATCACTCTCCTCCCTCAAGAGTTCAACAAAAGCTAAAGGGATAAGAGAAGAAGTTACATCGAGCCACAAAAAAATACCCAAAAGTGCATGTTTGGCGCAGAAATCAGCCGGCCGGTTGCTAAGCCGAGGAATATGTTGAAAGATAACTTGCTTGAATTTGCTCAGGAAGGTGAGGTCCGGGCCGTCCACCAACCTATGTAGCCCACACGTTGGCCGATAGACATCCTGGAGCCAACGCACAACTTCCGAGCTGTCCCCTTCCACAATAATGCCATCCCGGTCATACATCCAATCCTCAGTCAAGTTGGAAAATGCCAAAGCAGCCATCATCTCCGCTTGAGCAGGATCCCAATGCTCAATAAACTTATCAGCTGCAACCACCAAGCGACCCAAGTCATCCCGCACAACCACACCCAACCCAGCACAGTTGGACGGAACCAAAGCAGCATCAAAATTCACTTTGAGCCAATTAGGAGGGGGGTGCACCACATTCTATTAATCGGCAACCCAACGGGTTGATTGACGCACCATTGCTCCGTCGGAGGCAAGCAAAATGACTTCGGAATTTGTGAAAGGACCGTCACAGCAATGATCCTAGGCATCCTGAACGGTCGGCCGTTCTTCATTGCATTGCGAGCTCTCCAAGTTTGGTAGACAGCATAATAAAAGATCCGACCAAGGGAGGGGCTGTCACGAGCCAAACCCTGAAGTGAACACACCATATCATCAAAAGAAATAGGCTCCGGCAAGTGAAAACCCCATTCAGCAAGGCATCTAAGAACTTGCTTCAATTTTAGGCAGTGAACAGCACAGTACCCGCGCGATTCCTCCGCAGCACAACCCCACGGGCATAGGTTAGTGTCAGCCAAGTTCCTCCTAGCAAGCCGCTCGTTGGTCGGAATTGCATCCCGCAAAAATCTCCACCAAAAGAATCTTTCCCTCGGGTGCAGCCGAAGCAGGCGGAGCCAACCAAACTAGTAATCCTGCTCCCCAAACAGCGCATCATAAGCCAGAGCAGCAACTGATTTTCCCCTTTTCACCCGTGCCAACTCCGGCACATCCTTCGCAGAATCCCTCCCAACCGAAATTTCTAGAATTCTATTACCCAGGACCTCCCCGAAGGATTGCCGAACAGCCTCACGGTTCCACCCTCCTTCACCGTCCAAGAAAAGCCCAACACTGCAGTCATCATCAACCTCCACACTGTAGAACGTCGGCCACATATCCAGACGCCTATCCAGAATCCAGACGTCTTTAACAACCTCAATGCAGCTACCATTCCCAACCGTCCAAGGTTTTTGGGTTCCTTGAAATTTGCAGCTTGCATTAATAAGAAGGGAAAACTATTACATACTGCAGAAAGTAAAAACTAGGCTCTCTCACTATCTTCCCTTAACATAAGAGCAAATGCTAAGGGAACCTCAGAACTAGTGCTATCCTTCCAAAGAAAGTTGCCAAAAAGGGCCATATGGGCACAGAAGTCCGCCAGCTTATTGCTCAACCGTTCAACATGCTGAAAAATGATCTGCTTGAAGCTGCACAAAAATGTCACGTCTGGGCCGTCCACCAATTTGTGAATAGTGCTCCGCGGGCTGCACATCTCATGAAGCCACTTAATATCATTGGTCGAGTCACCCATCCACGATGATGCCGTCCGCATCAAGCATCCAGTCCTCGATCACCTTGCAGATCGCTGCAACTACCATAATCTCAGTCCTTGTAGCATCCCAATGCTCAATTTGATGGCCAGCAGCCACAATCATTTTGCCCTCATGATCCCGAACAACAATGCCGAGACCCGCCTAGTTGGAGGGAAGAAGAGACCCATCAAAGTTGAACTTTAGCCAATTCGGAGGGGGGACGCACCACATCTTGTGAGGGGGTAGCCCAACGGGCTGATTGGTGCGCCATAGCTCCAAAGGAGGTTTCGATTTCAGCCTTGGTAAGGCCGCAAGCACAGTAGCCGCCAACACAGTTGGCGTCCCAAATGATCTCCCATGTTTTTTAGCATTGCGGGCCCGCCATGCCTGATACACCACATAACAAAAAATACGGCCAGCCGTCGGGTTCACACTAACCATCTGTTCAAGAAATTCATAAAGTTCGGTCAAAGATCCCGGCCTGGGAAAAGCAAATCCCCAACTCACCAAGCAATCCAGAATGCACCGGATTAAGCCACAGTGTAGAGCCACATGCTCCACCGATTCCTCCATATTGCAACCCCACGGGCACCTGGGATCCTCCGCTAGCCCCCTCCGAATCAACCAGCTATTCGTTGGGATGGCATTCCGTAACAGTCTCCACCAGAAGAGGTTCTCCCGAGGATGCATCCGGAGTCTCTTCAACCACTTAAATGGGTAATCCCGATACCCAATAGCAGCCTCATAGGCCATAACCGTCACCGTCCGCGAAAGAGGAGAATTAGTAAGCTCCGGAGTGTCCACACCATTCTCCAAATTGGTGGGGATTAAGCAAATCCTCTCCGCCATAGTGTCCCAAACGCCGTCAACAGCCGATCATAACGCCACTCCAAGTTTTCATCAAGGAAGTATCCAACCTCCCGATCGCCAAAATCGGCAAAATTGCCCAGACAAGGCCACTCCGATATTCTCCGATCAAGGATCCACACATCGCTGCCTACAATGATCCGCTGTCCATTACCAATACGCCATCTTAGAATTGGCCGGAGTGCCTCCGCTCCGTCCTGAATAACCTTCCATGTAACCGACACATTCCGAGCGTAGTTCGGCTTCCACGGGTCCGCACCATATTTAGTTCGTAACAATCTATGCAACCGCAGTCAGGTTGGTTAATAAAGTTCCACGCAATCCTGGCTCGCAGCGGCCGTTGCCATACGAGCGTGGAATGAAATCCCAAGCCACACTGATTGGACGGCCTGCACAGCTCGCTCCAAGCATCGTAGTGCAGCCCCTTGTGATTCCCGTCCTTCCACCATATAAACTTCCTTCCAATCATGTCCACTTTGGCCAGCACCCCCCTTGGGATGGAGGTTAGAGTCATGTAATACATCGGGATACAAAGAAGGGCCGTCCGAATCAGAGTTGCCCTGCCCGCCAGTGAGAGGTGCCTCTTCCCCCAAACATTAAATTTCTCTTCCGCCCTCTTCAACATACTAGCAAAACCAGACTTCACTAACCGCCGCATCACCAACGGCAGCTTCAAATACTCCATGGAGTCCACCATACCAAACCCTAAAAGCCGTGCAATGCATCTGCTCTTCCAGCGGGGCCACCTTTTGTTAAATAAGATGGCCGACTTCTTCAGGTTGATACACTGGCCAGTCTACCCGCAATAATCGCCAAACAGTTTCTGAATGATTCGGGCATTAGCAACATTGGCCTCCGCAAAGGCCAAAATATCATATGCGTACAAGAGGTGGGACACCCACTCACCATTAGGGATTATCTGCACCCCAAGTTGCCCCCCCCCCCTCTGCCTGAAGGCCTTCGTGAGGAGCTCAGAACAAAGAATGAAGAGATATGGCGAGAGCGAGCACCCCTGATGGAAGACGCACCTCGCCTCGATCCACTGCGGTCTGCAACCATTAAGGAGGAAGGTAAACCGCGGTCCGCAAATACATTCCGCAATCCACCGACCGAAACGGGCAGAGAATCCCATAGCCACCAATATTCGGTCCAAGGTCTCCCATGACATGCAATCATAGGCTTGCTCCATGTTGATTTTCAACGCCATAAGTCCAGTCAGCTTCGTGGAATGTTGGAATTTACACATGATCTCCTGTGCCATCAGCCCGTGGACGGCAATCGACTGCCCGGGGACAAATGCCCTCTGCTCCTCTCCAATGATTCTGGAAAGAACAGGATTCAAATGATTCACCAACACCTTGGCGATCACCTTATAGAAAGACTGGCACAAGTTGATCTGCCAAAATTGAGATGGCGTCACCGCCCTAGAGCTCTTGGGGAGGAAGGATAATCATAGTGTCCTTCCAGCTAGGACACATTTCCTCCCTAGAAAAGAAATCTAAAACAGCACAAGAAACATCATGTTTGATAATAGCCCAATAAAACTTGAGAAAGGAGGAGGTAATACCGTCCGTGCCCGGTGCACGGTTATTGCCCATATTAAAAACTGCAGCCTCGGCATCCTCCAACGTGACTTCGGCCTCAACACTTTCCCTGACCTGGTCAGAAATGCGGTCTCCCTCGGCAAACAAAGGCCACCGATCCGTATGCATTTTCCGGTCCCGCCATTTATTCCGGAAGAAGTTCCAGAATTCCTCCTGAATATCCGTCTGGGCAGTGATCACCGTTCCATCACCACTAGTCAGTTTCTGCACCCGATTGGATCGACACCGAGAGGAAGCCGCCATATGGAAGAAATGCAAGTTGGCGTCGCCTTCCTCAATCCAGCAAACCTTAGCCCACTGCCGCCACCAAACAGTAATACGACAAGGGTAGCGTTAAATTCCCCCAAAGCAAGGCGCAACTCATCCTCCTGCTGCGCCGATAACCCGTCCGGCGAGCAGTCAATCAAAAGCAATTCCTCAATGCGACGTTCCAGTATCTCCTTGCATACGCCCAGCTCCCCAATTCCTCAATGCGGGCACATTTCTGGTTAAGAACCTCAGCAGGGGAGCCAGAGTCCCGCTT
Organism: Dendrobium officinale; assembly: GCA_019514585.1. Classification (NCBI taxonomy): domain Eukaryota; kingdom Viridiplantae; phylum Streptophyta; class Magnoliopsida; order Asparagales; family Orchidaceae; genus Dendrobium; species Dendrobium officinale. Next base: position 17,162,575 of record CM033694.1, on the reverse strand, counting down.
AGTCCACTGCTCATGCACTACCCGCCACGAAGCCGGGTAACTCAACCACACATCCTCAAACCAAACCCACTTGAAAGTTACAGGTGGAAGCTCCCGTATCCAGCTTGAGGAGGAGAGGACTGTGGTCCGAAGCCACACGATTGAGATGGCGGACTGCTGCAAAAGGGGATGCGGCGAGGCCGTTCGAATTCATAAGAACCCGATCCAACCGCACCCAAATGCGGCTATTCCCTTCCTTGTTGTTCTACCAGGTATATCGAGTACCCGAGAAGCCGAGATCATGTAGATCATTAGCCGCCATAAAATTCAACATCTCTTGTGCCCTTATGGAGAACCGAAATCTCTTTCCCCCTTTCTTCTCATCCTGCAACAAACAGCAATTGAAGTCGCCTCCCACAACAAGCGGACTGCCACCAGAGGTTGCCGCTTGAATACTTTCCCATAACTGGCGACGGATATGGAAATCCTTATTAGCGTACACTAACGCTAAATTCCACATTCGCATGCCTGGGAGAGTAAGTTGCCCCACCACACATTGGTCCCTTGCCAATGAGACCACGAATTGTGAGACATCGGCCCGCCACAAAAGCCAAAATACCCCCAGCCTTCCTGTTCGCAGGATGGTGGAAATAAGCCCACCCCCGCCCAACAAGCCGGTCAATCTCCGGTTGAGACAAGCTCTCAACCTTGGTTTCCATCAAGCTAACAAAAAGAACCTCATTCGAAGCAACAAGGTGCTTCAGGAAGTTGCTCGTATTCTTCTTACGAGCCCCCCTACAATTCCAGAATAGGATGTGGGTCATTGATCAACCGAAGGGGAAGCGTCCCCGCCGCTCGCACCAATGTCACCCTCCTTCCGACGCTTCCTTGGTCCATTCTGAATGGGACCAAGCGCCTGCAGCTCCTTCTGAAAATGAGCTTTGGAATCCCCCAATCACGGTCGATCCCGCCCCATTCCAGCCGAGAAAAGGGTTGGTTCTTTAACCCCAAGCTTCCGCCAACTCGGTTTAAGATTCTCCTTGTTACGACCCTTCGATGGTTCTCCCACCTCTTTAAGGTCCATCTGCCGTGGATTGTTCTCCCTCAACGGCTTGACAGCCGAAGTGCCCTGGCCCTGCTTCGATTGGCCACTCTTCCTATGTCTCGGGGGAACCAAGTTCCATTCCCCAAATTGTTTCTCATCCTCTGTTAGTTCACGCACCTCATCGCTACCAACAGCCGCCCGCGCAGCGTCCATTCCCGGCAATGCAGCTTCCTCTATATCGCCAGCCTCCCCCTGCCCCACAGCGCTTGTGCGGCTGCTGGACCTGGCACTTCCAGAAGGTGTTGAAGCTTCCCCATTCATCCCCGAAAGAGTTTCCTTCAGCTTGTTCGTCGATGCCACACTCGATCCACCAGCCTCCGAAAACCGCCTTCCCCTTGTATGCCGGTGCGGTGGTCTCAACAAGACATCCCGACCGCTAGCTATTATGGTCGGGGCACTGCTCCTGCTTATGGCCAACCCGGCCACACCCAAAGCAAGACAATCCGAGGCCCTCATACTCTACCCGCTGGTAGAACCGGCCTTTTCATCCGTTCACCCAAGTCTCCGTTTGCAATTGCTTGGCCAAGTCCAGCCGCACACACACACGGGCATACTCCCGCCGCCCGTTACCTCCAGTTTGAGCATCAATACACAATGGCGATCCAAATTGCGAAGCAATCCTCATCACATTATGAGGATCCCAGTACTGCAATGGAAGCTGCGGTAGCCGAATCCACACAGGCGACGAAAGCCCCGCCATAGAGTTCGGGGAGAAGTTAGGCGTCCACCGATCGAGCCCAACAATATTCCCATTGAAGAACCACGGTCCCCCACAGAGCACCGCATCCTTGGCCTCCTCCGAGCTAAATTGACAGACAAAACAGTCCGTTACAATCGTGGTAAGGTCATACTCCCCAAACTGGCCCCACTGTCGCTTAACTTCCGCACTAAGAACAAAAAAGGGCAATCTCTTGCCAAGAATTTTGCCAACCACGGCATTGTCCAGGGCGTGAATCCTTTTCTCCACCAAATTGATATGGAGATTAACCGAAACACCGTCCGTGGAGAAAGCTCCTTGGGCAACCTCCTCCGTTATCCGGTTGTGTTCCGGTCTCTTCCAAACATTGCTCGGGGCGCCCTGTGCAGCAGCCGTCGCCTTCTCACCGAACACCGCAGTCTTCTGCCCCGTTGGGGTCAAACGAAAAACACCTTGTGTGCGTCCGGGCGGCACACTGTTTCCGCAGCCCATTGAGAACTGGAGGTTCACGCCTAATGCAGGGCTTCCAGCAACTGCTCCACTAAGCAACTCCTCCTCAGCCGCGCCCAGTAATTGGGCATCCGAACCAGCGGCGTTTCCATCCAGCGTGCGTCCTCCGACCTCCATGCCTTGGCGACCCGCCTCTGCCATCCGAACACAATCGGATGCCAACTCGAGAGCCATTGCTCTCCTAGCTGCAGCCGCATCTTCAGCATCGGCAGCCGCCGACACCCGTTCCATGGCCAGCTCAAAGTCCATGGCAGCCTTCCCATCCTCAATCGTCGGAGTGGATTCATGCAGCAGGTCTCCCGCCCGAGCCAGCCGCTCCACCCCGTCAAGGTTCAGCCCCGCCGCCTTAAGCGCAGCCACTCCCCCACGCGAACTCCCCTGGTCCACGCATGCGCCATCAGGCGCCTTGGTCCCCCGCGACTCAGCGCCACCCGCATCACCCGAAGGCCTTGCAGCGGCAAGCCCCTTCCCCGCAGCTTTCCCCGATCCCGTCTTGGCCGGAGACCTCACCTCCGCACCTTTGCGCCCGCCTTTCACCCCAACACCCGACTTCCGCTGATCTCTACTCCCACCGTCCGCCGAACCTTCACCGCCTCCCATCCCGCCGGAGCGGGGAGGAGACCGCCTGTATCCCCCCGCCATGCCCAGAGCTTCTTACACTAGGAAACACTCTAGTGAGAGAAAGGAGTGGAAAGAAATGAAGAACCTCCCAAAGTTTTTGGGTTCAAGGTTTTTTGCCTTGCTTGCATTAATAAGAAGGGAAAAACAAATAAATACTACAAGAAAGTAAAAACTAGGCTCTCTCACTATCTTCCCTTAACATAAGAGCAAATGCTAAGGGAACCTCAGAACTAGTACAATCCTTCCAAAGAAAGTTGCCAAAAAGGGCCATATGGGAACAGAAGTCCGCCGATCTATTGCTCAACCGGTCAACATGCTGAAAGATAATCTGCTTGAAGCTGCATAGGAATGTCACATCCGGGCCTTCCACCGATTTGTGAATAGTGCTCAGCGGGCTGCACATCTCATGAAGCCACTTAATAGCATTGGTCGAGTCGCCCTCCACGATGATGCCGTCCGCATCCAGCATCCAGTCCTCAATCACCTTGCAGATTGCTGCAGCCGCCATAATTTCAGTCCTCGTGGCATCCCACTATTCAATCTGATGGCTAGCAGTCACAATCATTTTTCCCTCATGATCCCGAACAACAATACCGAGACCCGCCCGGTTGGAGGGAAGAAGAGACCCATCAAAGTTGAACTTTAGCCAATTCAGAGGGGGGACGCACCACATCTTGTGAGGGGGCAGCCCAAAGGGATGATTGGTACGCCATAACTCCAAAGGAGGTTTCGAGTTCAGCCTCGGTAAGGCCGCAAGCACAGTAGCCGCCAACACAGTCGGCGTCCCAAAGGATCTCCCATGTTTTTTAGCAATATGGGCCCGCCATACCTGATACACCACATAGCAAAAAATACGGCCAGCCGTCGGGTTCGCACCAAACGTCTTCTCAAGAAACTCGCATAGATCGGCCAAAGATCCTGGCCTGGGTAAAGCAAATCCCCAACCAGCCAAGCAATCCAGAATACGCCGGATTAAGCCGCAGCGAAGACCCGCGTGCTCAACTGATTCCTCCTCATTACAACCCCACGGACACCTGGGATCCTCCGCAAGCCCCCTCCGAGCCAACCAGCTATTTGCTGGGATTGCATTTCGTAACAGTCTCCACCAGAAGAGGTTATCCCGAGGATGCAGCTGGAGTCTCTTCAGCCACTTAAATGGGTAGTCACGATACCCAATAGCAGCCTCATAGGCCATAGCCGTCACCGTCCACGAAAGAGGAGAATTAGTAAGCTCCAGGGTGTCCACACCATTCTCCAAATTGGTTGGGATCGAGCAAATCCTCTCTGCCATAGTGTCCCCAAACGCTGTCAACAGCAGGTCAAACCGCCACTCCAAGTTTTCATCAAGAAAGTACCCAACCTCCCGGTCGCCGAACTCGGCAAAATTGCCCAAACAAGGCCACTCCGATATTCTCCGATCAAGGATCCACACATCACTGCCAACAATGATACGTTGTCCATTACCAATTCGCCATCATAGTATTGGCCGGAGTTCCTCTGCTCCATCCTGAATAACCTTCCAAGTAACCGACACATTCCGAGCATTGTTCGGCTTCTACGGGTCCGCACCATATTTAGTTCGTAACAACCTATGAAACCAGGAGTCAGGTTGGTTAATAAAGTTCCACGCTATCCTGGCCCGCAACGGACCTTGCCAAACGAGCGTGGAATGAAAGCCCAAGCCACCCTGTGCGGACGGCCTGCACAGCTCGCTCCAAGCAACGTAATGCAGCCCCTTGCGATTCCCATCCTTCCACTACAGAAATTGCCTTCCAATCATGTCCACTTTGGCCAGCACACCCCTCGGAATGGAGGTCAACGTCATGTAATACATCGGGATACAAAGAAGGGCCGTCCGAATCAGAGTTGCCCTGCCCGCCAGTGAGAGGTTCCTCTTCCCCCAAACATTAACTTTCTCCGCCGCCCTTTTCAATAAGTTAGCAAAATCAGTCTTCACCAACCGCCGCATCACCAATGGCAGCCCCAAATACTCCATTGAGTTGACCATATTGAAACCCAAAAGCCGTGCAATGCGTCTTCTCTTCCAACGGGGGCACCTTTTGTTAAATAAAACCGCCAACTTCTTCAGGTTGATACGCTGGCCAGTCCACCCGCAATAATCGCCAAAAATTTTCAGAATGCTTTGGGCATTAGCAACATTGGCCTCTGCAAAGTCCACGATATCATCCGCGTACAAGAGGTGGGACACCCGCTCACCATTGGGGATGATCTGCACCCCGAGTCCCCCCGCCCCCCCCCCCCCCCCCTCTATCTGAAGGCCTTCGTGAGGAGCTCCGAACAAAGAATGAAGAGATATGGCGAGAGCGGGCACCCCTGACGGAAGCCGCACCTCGCCTTAATCCACTGCGACCTGCAACCATTAAGGAGGAAGGTAAATCGCGGTCCGCAGATACATTTTGCAATCCACCGACCGAAACGGACAGAGAATCCCATAGCCACAAATACTCGGTCCAAGGTCTCCCACAACATGCAATCGTAGGCTTGTTCCATGTCGATTTTCAACGCCATAAGCCCCGCCAGCTTCGTGGAATGTTGGAACTTGTACATGATCTCTTGTGCCATCAGCCTGTGGACGGCAATCGACCGCCCAGGGACAAACGCCCCCTGCTCCTCCCCAATAATTCCGGAAAGAACAGGCTTCAAACGATTCACCAACACCTTGGCGACCACCTTATAGAAAGACTGGCACAAGCTGATCATGGTGTCCTTCCAGCTAGGACACATTTCTTCCGTAGAAAATAAATCTAAAACAACACAAGAAACATCGTGTTTGATAATAGCCCAATAGATCTTGAGAAAGGAGGAGGTAATACCGTCCGTGCCCGGTGCACGGTTGTTTCCCATACAAAATACCGCAGCCTCGATCTCCTCCATCGTGACATCGGCCTCCATGCTCTCCCTGACCTGGTCAGAAATACGGTCTCTCTAGGAAAACAAGGGCCATCGATCCGTATGCATTTGTCGGTCCCGCCATTTGTCTCGGAAAAAGTTCCAGAACTCCTCCTGAATATCCATCTGAGCAGTGATCACCATTCCATCGCCTCTGGTCAGCTCCTGTACCTGATTGGATCGACGCCGAGAGGAAGCCGCCAGATGGAAGAAATGAGAGTTGGCGTCGCCTTCCTCAATCCAGCGAACCTTAGCCCGCTGCTGCCACCAAACAGTAATACTAGCAAGGGTAGCGTTAAATTCCCCGAAGGCAAGGCGTAACGCATCCTCCTGTTGCGCCGATAACCCGTCCGGCGAGCAGTCAATCAACTGCAAATCCTCAATGTGACGTTCAAGCATCTCCTTGCGCACGCCTAGCTCCCAAATACGGTTCCTGCTCCAGAAAAAAAGAGAGAGCATCGTGCGGGCACATTTTCGGTTCAGAACCTCAGCCGAGGGGCCAAAGTCCCGCTTAGTACATTGCTCATGCACTACCCACCACGAGGACAGGTAGCTCAACCACATATCCTCAAACCGAACCCACTTGAAGTTACGGGTGGAGCTTCCCGTATCCAGCTTGAGGAGGAGAGGGCTATGGTCCGAAGCCACACGATTAAGATGGCGGACCGCCGCAAATGGGGATGCAGCGAGGCCGTCCGAATTCATCAGTACCCGATCCAACCGCACCCAAATGCGGCTATTCCCATCCTTGTTGTTCGACCAGGTATAGCGAGTACCCGAGAAGCCAAGATCATGCAGATCATTCGCCGTCATAAAATCCAGGATCTCTTGTGCCCCCATGGAGAACCAGAATCTCTTCCCCCCTTTCTTCTCGTCCTGCGACAAACAACAATTGAAGTCGCCGCCCACAACAAGCGGACTGCCTCCAGAGGTTGCCGCTTGAATACTATCCCACAACTGGCGGCAGATATGAAAATCCTTATTGGCGTACACTAATGCTAAATTCCACATGCGCTGGCCGGGAAGAGTAAGTTGTCCCACCACACATTGGTCCATCGCCAATGAGACCACGAATTGTGAGACATCAGCCCGCCACAAAGCCAAAATACCCCCAGCCTTTCCGTTCGTTGGATGGTGGAAAAAAGCCCACCCCAGCCCAACTAGCCGGTCAATCTCCAGTTGAGACAAACTCTCCACCTTGGTTTCCATCAAGCCAATAAAAGGAACCTCATTCGAAGCAACAAGGTGCTTCAGGAAGTTGCTCGTATTCTTCTTACGAGCCCCTCTACAATTCTAGAATAGGATGTGAGTCATTGATCAACCGAAGGGGAAGCGTCCCCGCCACTCGCACCAATGTCACCCTCCTTCCGACGCTTCCTTGGTCCGTTCTCAATGGGACCTAGTGCCTGCAGTTCCTTCTGAAAATGAGCTTTGGAAGCCCCCAATCGCGGTTGATCCCGCCCAACTCCAGCCGAGAAAAGGATTGGTTCATTAACCCCAAGCTTCCGCCAACTCGGTTTAAGATTCTCCTTGTTAAGACCCTTCGATGGTTCTCCCGCCTCTTTAAGGTCCACCTGCCATGGATTGTTCTCCCTCAGCGGCTTGACCGCCGAAGTGCCCTGGCCCTGCTTCGATTGGCCACTCTTCTGACGTCTCGGTGGAACCAAATTCCATTCCCCAAACAGTTTCTCATCCTCCGTTAGTTTACGCACCTCATCACTACCAACAGCCGCCCCCGCATTGTCCACTCCCTGCACGGTAGCCTTCTCCACATTGCCAGCCTCATGTTGCCCCGCAGTGCTTGTGCGGCTGCTTGACTCGGCACCTCCAGAAGGTGTCGAAGCTTCCCCATTCTTCCCCGAAGGAATTTCCTTCAGCTTGCTCGTCGATGCCACACTCGATCCACCAGCCTCCGAAACCTCCTTTCTCTTGTGTGCCGATGCAGGGGTCCCAACAAGACATCCCGGCCATGAGTTATTACGGTCGGGGCATTGCTCCTGCTTATGGCCAACCCGACCACACCTAAAGCAAGACATTCCAAGGCCCTCATACTCTACCCGCTGGTAGAACCGGCCTTTCCATCCGTTCACCCAAGTCCCCATTTGCAATTGCTTGGCCAAGTCCTGCCGCATACACACGCGGGCATATTCCCGCCGCCCATTACCTCCAGTTTGAGCATCAATCCACAATGGCAATCCAAATTGCAAAGCAATTCTCATCACATTATGAGGGTCCCAATACTGCAAAGGAACCTGCGGTAGCCAAATCCACACTGGCGATGAAAGCCCCGCCATAGAGTTCGGGAAGAAGCTAGGCGTCCACCGGTCGAGCCCAACAATATTCCCATTGAAGAACCACGGTCCCCCATAGAGCACCGCATCCCTGGCCTCCTCCGAGCTAAAGTGACAAACAAAGCAGTCCGTCCCAATCGTGATAAGGTCATACTTCCCAAACCGGCCCCACTGCCGCTTAACTTTCGCACTAAGCACAAAAAAAGGCAATCTCTTGCCGAAAATTTTGCCAACCACGGCATTGTCCAGGGCGTGGATCTTCTTCTCCACCAAATCCATATGGAGGTTAATCGAGATACCATCCGTGGAGAAGGCACCTTGGGCAACCTCCTCGGTTATCCGGATGTGCTCCGGTCTCTTCCAAACATTGCTCGGGACGCCCTGTGCAGCAGCCGTCACCTTCCCACTGAACACAGCAGTCTTCTGCCCCATTGAGGCCAAACGACAAACACCTTGTGTGCGTCTGGGAGGCACTCCATTACCGTAGCCCAGTGAGAACTGGAGGTTCACGCCTAATGCAGGGCTACCAGCACCTACACCGCTAAGCAACTCCTCCTCAATACCCATTTCGGTATCACCTCCGCGATCCCCCTCAGCCTCTCCTAGCATTTGGGCGTCCGAACCAGCAGCGTTTCCATCCAGCGAGCGCCCTCCGACATCTACACCTTGGCGACCCGCTTCAGCCATCCAAACACAATCGGATGCCAGCTCGAGAGCCATTGCTCTTCTAGCTGCAGCCGCAGCTTCAGCATCGGCAGCCGCCGACACCCATTCCATAGCCAGCTCAAAGTCCATGGCAGCCTTCCCATCCTCAATCGTCAGAGTGGATTCCGGTAGCAGGTCTCCCGCCAGAGCCAGCCGCTCCACCCCGTCAAGGTTCAGCCCAGCCACCTTAAGCACAGCCACTCCCCCACGCGAACTCCCCTGGTCCGCACACGCGCCATCCGGCACCTTAGCCCCACGCGACTCAGCGCCACCCGCATCACCCGAAGGCCTTGCGGCGGCATTTCCCTTCCCTGCAGCTTTCCCAGATCCAGCCTTGGCCGGAGACCTAGCCTCCACGCCTTTGCGTCCACCTTGCACCCCAACACCCGACCTCCGCCGATCTCTGCTCCCACCGTCCGCCGAACCCTCACCGCCACCATTCCCGCCGGAGCGTGGGGAGGAGACCGCCTGTCTCCCCCCGCCATGCCCAGAGCTTCTCACACTAGGAACACTCTAGTGAGAGAAAGGAGTGGAAAGAAATGAAGAACCTTCAAGGTTTTTGGGTTCCTTGAAAGTTGCATTTGCATTGATTAATAAAAGAAAGAGTACATAACAAGTATGAAAAAACTATCTACCTTCCCGAGGCAAAAAATAAAAGTGGGAAGGTCTAAAGCTATGAAGAAAATCATACAAGTATGATAGACAAAAAAGAAAGCAACAAAAGCAAGGATAAGCCCCTTTGAATCGCAATGAGGCCTACCCCAATTGCTTGCCCAAGAAATGCTAAGACTGCTCAGAGACCCACTCCAGCGAGGGGAGATACCTATAAAGGGTTTAAAACAGCCCGAAGGCTGAGAGATATCCCATTGCGTCAGACATAGTATGAGCACCCTAAGCATCCAAGGGCAAGAATCAAGGTAGAGCCTCATTGTTCCTCAAAGGGGACAAAGTCCCCATCAGTGTCATCTTGTAAGTTCATCCTCCTCTTCCTAGGCAAGGTGGCGATGGGCCCGAGCTGTAGCAGCTGCTTCTCCATGAATGCCTTTGAGGCCTTATGTTGACGCTTTGTGAGATTGACTGTGGAAGCTTCAGGGTCTTGACTCTGGCGTTCGGCGTTGAGAACTATTGCGTGATTGCTGCTCAGTTTGCTGGTTGGGTTGACAATCCGATTGGAAATAGCTTCAATACGTCTGGTCTCCTTGTTCGGGCTGGGGGTGAGCTGCTTGTTCTCGGCCTGCTGTCGGGTAGGTTGGTCGGACTCAATTTGTTGTGCTGGCTCCACCGGTTGCTGCACAATGGCCTATTTTTTCTTGCCATTTCTCTTGCTGGGTAACCAAATTTCAGGTACCATAAGAGTTGTCATCCGGTCCCCTATGGCTAGGGGCGTTGTCCCGAGCTTGCTCGTTCGAATTGGAGGAGTGGTCGGTCCCAATATGGCCCTCGGATTGAGCTGCATCTTGCCGGGGCACTTGTGCATTGGAGGGGGACGGGTTTTTCCTAGGAGGCTTAGACGTACAGCTTCCCTTGACATTGCCAATAAATCCGCAATCGAAACAAAAGTTTGTCAGACCTTCATATTACACTCTTTGGAAGAAACGACCATGGATTCCATTAATCCACACGCCCGGCATTAACTGCTGCGATAGGTCAATCCTAACACAAATGCGAGCAAAGGATGAGTGCCCCCATGCGCTAGTGTGGGAGTCCATCCACAAAGGGTCCCCGAGCATGTTGGCGATGCGTGTGATATTGCTAATGTCCCAATACATGAGAGGCAACTGAGGAAGCCTAATCCATATTGGGGAATGAAGTCCATGCAGTGAGTTGGGGGAAGCCGATGGGGACCATCTATCCATACCAATTATGTTGCCTCCAACAATCCATGGCCCTCCCGAGAGCACCGCATCTCTTGCCTCCAAGCTTTCAAACACACAAATAAAGGAATTGGGGGCAATTGTTACTATTTCAAACTCACCAAAGTGAAACCATCTCTTCTTTAGTTCGGTTAAGAGGTAGGGGAAAGAAATACGTCTTCCCATAACCTTGGCGACAATGGCACGGTCAAGCCTAGCAATGTTGCTGTGCACGGCCTCAATTTCGGGATCAACCGACTTACCATCTTTGCCAAGGAAGGATTCCTTGTTTAATTTGGAGATGGGCACCAGCTGGACCTTGTTCCAAGCAAAAGGATGGCTGGCCGTTCCTCTCAAGTGGCCAGGGCCTTGGCGCGCGGCAGCAGCTTGTCCTGTCATGGCTTTCGATTCTTTGGGGACATTATCACAAACATCTTGTGGGCAAGATTCTGCAACTGTGCTTGGGGTAGTATTTGAAACTTGAGGAGGCTCACACCTAGTACTACCAAGTTTGTCCACCTCCATTCTGCAATCCATCTGCGAATTCATTACATTACCAACCACATTATGAACGAAGATGGGATTATCCTGCAGTTCGTCGCAATCTGCCCATGAATTGCCCCTCCAGGCGGCTGGGCAAACTGCCGCCTCTAGTGCTTTTAGCTGGAGCTCGGCCTGAGTGGCCGCATTCTCTTTCATGTCCGATTGATGGCCGGACGCTGCTCCTGAGTCCTCCATGTCGCTGGCCACTCCATCCTCACGGTCGGACTCCATCCCAAGGTCAGACCCGGTAGCCATGTCGGCACAATCCCGAGGGCTGCTCCCTCTGCCTTCTTCCATGTCGCTGGCAGCCGAGCCCCCCCGGTCGGACTCCTCTCGTTGCTCGTCCTCCATTCCGCAGCTACTGGCACGGGGTGAGGCACCACCCGAGCTGCACGCCCAATCTTCCTCCACACGGCAGGAGTCAACTCCTTGATCTTGGGCATATCCGCGAGCCACGGTCACCGGAGGAGACATCCCAATGGTGCTCATGATGAGCTCCCTCACCGCCAAAGGCTTAGAGAGGGGGGATGAAATACCGAGCTCAAACTTCCCCTTGTGAGGGGTAAATCTTGTAGCCGCCACCTCTTCAATGGGAGCCGCCCCCGTCCCCTTGGGCGCAGTCACCTTGCCATCTCCCTGAGCATTCTCCTTGCCCGGCCGAGTAGTGGCCGAGGCCTTCTTTCCCTTCTCCTCCTGAGCACCAAGGGGAGTAACCCTCTTGCTAGGATCGGCCAAAGGCCGGCCGGAAATTTGTGACCTGGGCGGAATCCCGCCCTTAGGGGCTATAGCCGCCAGCTCTCCACCGTCGGTCTCCTCGTCGGTGAGAACTTGCCATCGATTGCCAACCCTACCTTCCTTCTTGCCCCCGCCTCTACCACCAAACCCCCCATTTGGAGGAGGTGACCTAAGGCCACCCCCTCTAGCCATCCTAGAGCCTCTCTCTCTAAAACCACTCTAGTGAGAGAAAGAAGTTGGAACAAATGAAGAGCCTCCCCCAAAGTTTTTGGGTTCCGGGCCAAGGTTTTTGGGTTCCTTGAAGATTGCATTTGCATTAAGAAATAAATGGAAAAGCACAAGTACAAAAGCTAAAGGGTGAGTGACTACATACAATCACTCTCCCTTCTAAGTAAAGATAAAAGGGTCGGGGGAATAATACAGCCGCCGCCCCCTTCCCAAACAAAATCACCAAAGCACGCCATGCGGGCATAGAAGTCAGCAGGTTGGTTACTCTCACGCGGAACATACTGAAATAGGACTTGTTTAAAATCCAGTAGGAAAGAAAGATCCAGGCCATCCGTCCGAGTGTGAATTTTGTTCAGCCGGTTGAACGCAGCTTGGAGCCAACAAATGGCATTGTGGCAATCTCCCTCAATGATGATTCCATTATAATCCAGCATCTCCATAGTAGCAATCTCCCTAATAGCCAAAGCCGGCGAGATTTCAGCGGTCGTAACATCCTAGTGCTCGACATGCCACCCAGCAGCAAGAATGAGGCGTCCCATGTGATCCCGAACGACAACCCCCAGCCCTGCAGAAGCAGAGTCTTGGATCGAGGCGTCAACATTAAACTTAATTCAGTCAGAAGGGGGGTGCACCAAAGTTTGTCGGAAGGTAGCCCGGAGGGCTGAGCAGTGCACCATTGCTCCATAGCAGGCAAAGTATAAGGCTTCGGCAGCATCGATAGGACGGTCGCTACAATGACCGATGGCGTGGAGCAAGACCGCACATGAATCTTATCGTTCCGGGATCTCCAAAATTGGTAAATGATGTAACAATAGAGCCTACCCATACTCGGATTGTCATCTGCAGAGCACCTCAGGCCATCCAATAAATCATTCCAGGAATTGAATTTCAGCACCTCAAAGCCCCAATTGGCAGCAGTCTCAAAAATCATCAGCAACTTGTCACAACCGCAAGTCAGGTGGTGAAGAGATTCCTCAGCATTGCTGCCCCATGGGCACTTCGCCGTCTCCCGGAGCCCTCTACGATACAGCCAAAGGTTAGTGGGCACCGCATTTCTGAGGGCCCGCCACCAGAACAGATACTCCCGTGGATGCAGCTTAAGCTTTTTCAGCCACCGAACATGGGGGTCACGGTAGGGGAATTTAATCCTGTATGCCATAGACGTTATGGTGGAGCCAAGGGGCGAGTGCACAAGATCCGGTCTATCAACGCCCTCCCCCGTATTAGTTTGCAGCAACAAGATCCGTTGGGCCAAAGTTTCCCTGAAGCACAAGTCGAGGAGGTCCCGCCTCCAAGTCAGATTATCATCCAGGAAGTCACCAACCGATTTCTCCTCGAGGGCAGTGGCATCCAAGTACGAAGGCCAATTGCACAAGCTGCGGTTAAGAATCTAGATATCGTTTAGGATGTTAATGTTCTTGCCATCCCTAATATTCCAACGGACAATGAGCCTCAGCGCATTCGCCCCCTCAATCATAATTTTCCAGCTCGTAGATGTGTTCCGGCCACCCCCCCAATTCCAAGGGTCCCGTCCATATTTTGCCACAAGCAGCCGGCTAAGAAGAGAGGACTCATTATGAATGAATTCCCAAGCAAGCCTAGCCCGTAAGGGTGCTTTCCAATTGCCCACAGCATGGAACCGCAGCCCCCCCGCGTCCAACGGGTAGCGAAGATCATTCCAGGAAACATAGTGGAGGCCGCGGTTAGCAGAATCTTTCTGCCAAAGAAAATGCCGCGCCATCTTCTTAATGGTATTAAGAATGCCTTTGGGCACATCCGTGTGAGTCATGAGATACATGGCAGTAGTGAGGACAGAGGTTCGGATCAAAATAGACCTCCCGGCCAGCCAAAGGTGCCGCCTCCCCCAAGTAGTGGTCTTGGACAGCACATTCTGAACAACCCGAGAGAAATCGGAAGCCACCAGCTTCCACATTACCAGAGGTACCCCGAGGTACTCAAAGCTCTCCACCCGGCGGAACCCCAGGTAATTAGTGATCTGTCATTGTTTCCACAAGGGGCATCTTTTGCTAAACAGAATCGCCGATTTGGCACAATTCATCTTCTGACCAGACCATCTACAGTAGTTGTCCAGCACCTCCTTGATGCATTTGGCTCTGGCACCACTCGCCCCAGCAAAGATAAGGATGTCGTCCGCGTACAGTAGGTGCGAGATCCGAGGGGCATCCCTCATTATCCGAACACCGAGAAAGTCACCTTGCTGAGAGAGGGTCTTGGTCATCAACTCCGAGCAAAGGATGAAGAGGTACGGTGACAAGGGGCAGCCTTGCCGGAACCCGCAGCGCCCATCAATCCAATCCGTCCTGCATCCGTTAATAAGCAGTTGAAAACGAGGAAAAGAAATGCAGTTGGTTACCCAATGGGTGAATCTCCTCGGGAAGCCCATCCGATCCATAACTTGAGAAAGTGTATCCCAGGCCATACAGTCATAGGCCTGCTCCATATCAATCTTGAGGGCCATCATACCCGTAAGCTTGGTCGAATGTTGGAACGTGCACATAATTTCTTGGGCCATTAAGGCATGGTGGGATATGGAGTGACCAGGGATGAAGGCCCCTTGCTCTTCACCAATAACTTGCGATAGAACCGGTTTCATTCGCCCCACAAGGACCTTCGCCACCACCTTGTAGAGCGTTTGGCAAAGACTAATAGGATGAAACTTTATAGGGGAGTTAGCATTCGCCACTTTCAGGATAAGTACAATCACCGTATCCTTCCAATTATCCTCCATCTGGTTGGTAAGGAAAAAGTCACTTACCGCCGCCACGACCTCCCTCTTAATGATTTCCCAATAGAATTTTAGGAAGGAAGCCGTGATACCATCACTACCGGGAGCATGATTGGCTCCCATGCTAAAGACCTCCCTCCGAATCTCCTCCTCCGAAATGGCTTCTGTTAGAGAATCCATAAAATGCTCAGGGACCCTAGCTCCCTCTTCAAAATCAGGCCAATTACCCAAACAAGCATTCCTATCCCTCCATTTGGCTCTGAAGAAGGATAAGAATTCCTCCTGGATTCGTGCGGGATCAGTCTCCAGAATGCCCCCCTCCGTAAGGGTGCTCAAGATGCGATTCTCACGGCGTCGACTAGTAGCCGCCATATGGAAGAAGTGGGAGTTCGCATCTCCCTCTTCAATCCATCTCAATTTCGCACGTTGTCTCCACCAGATTGAAATACGGGATAAGGTATCACCAAGCTCACCCACCGAACTTCGGAGCTCCACCTCTTGAGCAGCATCCAGTCCCCCCGGGGTACAGTCGGTGTCCTTAAGCTCCAAAATTTGCCGCTCCAGCCGAGCCCTAAGGCTATTCAAGTATCGGATACGATTACAGCTCCAAAAGAACCATGGCCGCAGCGTTCGGTGGCATTTCCTGTCCAAGATAGTCACCGGCGTCCCAAGATCAAGTCGAGACCACTGAGACTAGACAACCCGCCAGGAGGCGGGGAAGGTCGTCCACACATCTTCAAACCGAAAACATTTATCCCTATGTTCAACCACCCGTAGTTTAAGAGTAAGCAGCAGTGGAGAATGATCAGAAGCCACACGCCCCATAAGTCGCACCGTTGCAAACGGGGCACACCTAAGGCCCTTTGTATTCATGAGACACCGATCAAGCCAGACCCAAATTTTGTTGTTGCCCATTTTGTTGTTGGTCCAAGTGTACTTAGGATCCACAAACCCAAGGTCGTGAAGATCATTCTGAGACATGAACTCAGACATTTCCCGAGCCCCCGCCGAAAAGGAGAAACGCTTGCCCCCCTTTTTTTCCTCCTGGCTCAAACAGCAATTTAAATCACCAGCAACAAGGAGCGCTAGAGACGGTACCGCATGAGCTTCAATTGTCTTCCACAGCAGACGCCGAATGTGGAGGTCCTTATTGGCATAAACCACGACAACGATCCATTGATGACCGTCGATTAAGGTTCCCCACGACCACTTGATCACTAACAGCCAGAACATCAAAAAGGACAATGTCCCACCTCCAAAGGAGGAGAATACCACCGGATTTGCCAACGAAAGGTTGGTGGAAGAAGTTCCACCCCACACCAATGAGCTTGTCAATGTCCGCACGGTCACACCTCTAAATCTTGGTTTCAACCAACCCAATGAACTGCACTTCATTGTCACCCACCAGGTGACGTAGGTAGTTGCTCGTGTGCTTCTTCCGAGCCCCCCTGCAAATCCAGAACATAGTCATATACATTAAACAACCATAGGGGACGCGTCCCCGTTGCCGGAAGTGGTAATACCATCCTTTTTCCTCTTTCTAGGAGCTTCCTCAATCGGGCCCAAAGCCTGTAGCTCCTTGTCAAAATGTGCCTTAGACGCCACCAGCTTGGGCCTGGCCGGCCTCGTTTCCAACTATCTGATGCCCGCCGAGAACAACAAAGGCTCCGTAAGGCCGGGCTTCTTGTCACCTCGACTAGGGCGGAAATTCTCCTTCATGCGACGAACTTTGGGTTCTTTAATCTTGGCGAAGTCCACTTGTCTAGGAACATTCTCACCCAAGGGTGACTTGACTGCCGGCTACTCCATTTTCTGTAGCCTCCTTCCCTTCCTTGGTGGGACGACGTTCCAAGGCCTATATAGTCTTTCGTCTTCAGTAAGCTCAGCTATCTTGGGAGGAAGCTCTCCCACAGCATGAATGGGAGTAGATGTCGAGGACGACTGCCCCATATCTCCCGGAATTACCTTGCCCGACAGATTACCCACACTCGGCGGGTTGGGGATGGGGCACGGTGTAATCACTCCCACTGGCTTCGGGCTATTAGATGCTGCAGACGAACTGGTTCCCACTAGGGGAGCCTTCCCAGCAGCCACATCGGCTTGGCCTCCTCCCGAAACCACAATGTCGGTCGTTGCCCGGGATGGGCAGTGTTCTTTCCTGTGGCCAATGCGCCCACACTCAAAGCAAGATAACCCCAGCCCCTCATACTCCACACGCTGATGGAATCGGCCTTTCCAACCGTTAATCCAAATACCGGATTGGAGCTTCCTCACAAGGTCAATCTTGACGCAAACCCATGCGTATTCCCGCCGGCCAACATTACCCGTCTGGGCATCAATCCACAACGGTTCCCCAATCATTGAGGCGATACGAATAAGAGTTTCCTGATCCCAATATTGGAGAGGCAATTGCAGTAACCGTATCCAAATTGGAGAAGTCAAGCCTTCGAGGGAGCTTGGGAAAAATTCAGGAGTCCACCTATCAAGTCCATCAATATTCCCGCTAAAGAACCACGGGCCACCACACAACACTACGTCCCTGGCGTCAGACGAGGCAAAAGTGCAAGCAAAGCAATCCACACCAATGGTAGAGAGTTGAAACTCTCCAAACCGGCCCTATTGTCTTCGAATCTCAGCCTCCAACACAAAGAAAGGGAGTCGCCGTCCCAAGACTTTCCCAACCACCGCATTCTCCAAGAGGTTGATGCTCAGCTCCACCACCTCCAGTTTAAGGTCCACCGAAATGCCTTCGGTTGAGAATTTTCCCCTCTTGACCCTCTCAGTGACTCTAATATGCTCCGGCCTCTTCCACACGTTGGCCGAACCTGCCCGCTGGGTAGTAGCCGTGTTCTCCCCAAAAACTCCCCTATTCGGCCCTGCAGCAGCATTTCCGCAAACACCTTGCGTGCGCTCCGCGGTCTCCTGCACACCGGCTCCCTTCGGAAAAGGGGGAGGTTCGGGCTAGCTCACAGATTACCTCCAGCCACAATTTCGGTGGAATCCATATCCACATCATCCCCCGCCACCGACTCCCACAACGTCGCCGGCGCTTGGAAAGATGCAGCCCTTCGAGCAGCCGCAACTGCCTCCACACTCGCAGCAGCTGAAACCCGTTCAAGGGCTTGTTCAAATTCCATGGCAGCATCCTCAAAGACAGGATTTCCCGAGATTTGCATCTCCTCCGTTTGCATCGCATCCAGCACATTCTCCATACAGCCCTTCCGCGAATCGGCGGCATGCCGCCCAGGGTCACGCCCCTCATCCGTTCCAGTGGTGGAGCCATGTTCGTCCCGCAGCACCTGTTTGGCAACAGCCGCCCCGCTTCTAGCAGTCCCCTGGTTTGCGCCCAGCTCCACGGCAGCCTTGCCACTGCGCACGGCCCCAGCCAACGCCTCACCAGAGCTCGGGCCCCCTTTGGCCCCTCCCGCCAACGCCTCGCCAGCGACTTTGCGGCCCAAAATATTCTTCCCGGCCTGCTTGGCCGTCCCCGCCTTGCCCGGCGATTTCACCTCCACATACCTTTTGCCTCCGCCCGAGCCAATGCCCGACCTCCTCCTATCCCATTCACTGCCGCCGCCCGATCCTTCACCACCGCCCCCGCCGGAGCGGGGAGGAGACCGCCTACCTCCCCCCGCCCTAACCCAGACCTCCTCACACTAAAACACTCTAGTGAGAGAAACACTTGGCAAGAAATGAAGAACCTCCAAGGTTTTTGGGTTCCTTGAAAGTTGCACTTACATTAAAAAGGAAATAAAAAATACAAAATACAAAACCTAAGGGGGCAAATCCACCCTATCACTATCCTCCCTCAACAGAGACAAAAGAGAGGGAGGCACCTCACTAAGATTACAATGATCCCAAAGAAAATCACCAAAGTAAGCCATATGGGCACAGTAGTCAGCCGGCGCATTACTGTTTTGAGGAATATGCTGAAATAGGACTTGGCGGAAGTCCAATAAGAACGTGAGATCAGGTCCCTCGGTGGTGAGGTGAAGCTTGTTGAGCCGGTTGAAAGAATTTTGGAGCCACCCAATCGCATTGCGGCAATCCCCCTCAATGATAATGCCATCAAGATCATACATCCACCCCTGAAGGGCTTCTTGGAGCAGCAGTCCCGTCGAAATCTCCGCACGGGCAACGTCCCACTGTTGCACTTTCTTTCCCCCGGCCAAAAGAAGCCGTCCAAGGTGGTCCCGCACCACCACGCCAAGACCGGCCACTACATTGGGCCTAACAGACGCATCAACATTAAATTTCACCCACTTCGGAGGGGGGGGCACACCAAAGTTTGTTCAAAAGGCAGCCCCAAGGGCTGAGAGGTGTGCCATTGCTCCATAGCCGGCAAAGCATAAGTTTTAGGCTGCATGGCCAGCACCGTGGCCGCAATTACGGCCGGCGTGCTGAAGGATCGCCCGTGGATTTTGTCGTTCCTCGCCCGCCAACATTGATAGATAATACAGCAAAGCAGTCTTCCCGAGCTCAGGTTGGCGTTAGCGGAACGAGCAAGGCCGTCTAGCAATTAATTCCAGGAGTTGAATTGGGGGATGAAAAACCCCCAGCCGTTCAAAATCTTCAGGACCAGCTCCAGCGTCCCATAGTGGACAGTCAAATGCTCGGTCGTTTCGGGCCGATTGCATCCCCAAGGGCAGTCATCAGAATCGGTCAGGCCCCGTCTCCTGAGCCATGTGTTCGTTGGGACGGTGTCCCACAGCAGCCGCCACCAAAACATGTGCTCCCTGGGGTGGAGCTTTAAATTTCCGAAGCCACAGATAATGATACGTCGCACTCCCAAAGTCCTCGCGATAAGCCAAGGCCGAGACAATTGTACCAATTGGCAAATTGATGAGCTCCAGTCTGTCCTCACCATTGCCATTCCGATTAAGACCCCCAATAATGCGATTGCCAAGAATCTCTCCAAAGCACTGCAGGACCAGCTCCGCCCGCCACTCCCCTTGTTCATCAATAAGGTCCCCAACAATGCAATCCTCCACCGCTTCAATATCAACAAAGGTTGGCCAATCTGCCAACCATCTATTGGCTATCCACGCATCATTGAGCACACTAACATCCACACCGTTGCCAATCTGCCAAAAGATAATCGGGCGAAGCGCCTTAGCCCCCTCCTGGATAACTTTCCAGGTACAAGAAACATTCCGCCCCTCCTGATTACTCCAAAGATTTCTGCTATATTTTCGCCGTAACTGTTCTGGCCAGAAGAGAGTCACCCTTGCAAAGGATGTCCCAAGCCAATCTCGCCCGCAGTGGCCCTTGCCATAAGCAAGAAGCATGGAACCCAAGCCCCCCATGCGACATGGGGCGGCAAAGCTCCATCCACGGAACATAGTTGAGGCCCCGTTTATTTGCATCTTTTTGCCACAAAAATTGTCTCGCCACGCACTCAATAGTGTCCCGGGCACCCTTGGGGATTAGGGTGTGAGTCATCAAGTACATAGGCGTGGTAAGCAGCGAGGTTCGGATCAGAGTAGCACGCCCCACAAGGGAAAGATGCCGCTTGCCCCAAACATTCACGTTCTCAGTAATTTTTCCGACCACCTTAGCAAAATCGGCAGCCACAAGCCGCCTCAAAGCAAGCTGCAGCCCGAGATACTCCAAGTTTTGAACCCGGCAGAAGTCCAGCTCTCTCGCAATCCGCCTCTGCTTCCACATCGGGCACCTCTTACTGAACAGAACAGCCGATTTTGCACAATTGATCCGCTGCCCCGTCCACATGCAGTAGTTATCCAGCACCTTCTTAATACACTTCGCATTGCTCCCATTGGCCTCCGCAAAGACCAGAACATCGTCCGCATACAAGAGATGCGAGACCACGGGGGCCTGGTGCACAATACGAACCCCAAGAGCCTGCCCGCATTGGGAAATCACCTTGGTAAGAAGCTCCGAGCAAAGGATGAAAAGGTAGGGCGACAGTGGGCATCCTTGCCGAAACCCACTCGCACCGAAAATCCACTCGGTCCTGCAGCCATTGATTAGCAATTGAAATTTGGGAAAAGAAATGCAACGGATTACCCAAGTGATAAACCTCCGCGGAAAGCCCATAGTCGCCATCACCCGCTCGAGTGTGTTCCAGGCCATGCAGTCGTAAGCCTGCTCCATGTCCACCTTAAGCGCTATAAGACCCGACGCCTTAGTAGAGTGCTGAAAATTACAGACTATCTCCTGAGCAAGAAGCCCGTGGTGAGAAATTGATCGGCCCGGGACGAAGGCCCCTTGCTCTTCCCCAATAATACCGGCAAGCACCGATTTCATCCTCCCAACAAGAATTTTGGCAACCACCTTATACAGGGACTGACAAAGGCTAATAGGACGGAACTTAGCCGGGTTGTCCGCATTCGTCACCTTAGGGATAAGGAAAATAAGCGTCTCCTTCCACCGCTTGTCCATAGAGCTGGTCGTAAAGAAATCCTGAATGGCTTCAACCACCTCGATCTTGATAATGTTCCAATAAAACTTGAGAAAGGACGTTGTAATGACATCCCGCCCCGGAGCACGATTATTACCCATGCCACGCAAAACCTCCCAGATCTCCTCATCCGTGACATCCTCCATCAGCTAATCATGGAAATTGTCGGGAACCAAATCACTCTCAGCAAATATCGGCCAATCCTCAAGACAGGTGCCTCTATCCCGCCACTTTTCCCTAAAGAAATTAAGGAAAATTTCATTGATGCAGGTCGGGTCATCCACCACTCGACTGTCCTCCACTACAATGTTGTTGATGCGATTCTCCATCCTCCGCCCAGTGGCGGCAAGATGGAAGAAGTGGGAATTAGCATCGCCCTCTTCCAACCATCGAGTCTTAGCCCTTTGACGCCACCAGATAGTGAGTCTGGCCAGTGTGTCATTAAGTTGACCGATGCACCTCCGCAGCTCCACTTCTTGCTCTCCATTCAACCTAGCAGGGGCACAATCTAGCTCCTGAAGTTCAAGAATTCTGCGCTCCATAGCCGCCTTGTGGCTGGCTAAGTCCCGAACCCGGCTTTTGCTCCAGTGAAATAACGCCCGCCGAGTCCGGTGGCACTTACGGTTGATGACCTCAGCAGGCGAACCAAAGTCATTTCTCCGCCAATTCTGCCACACAATACGCCACGAGCTTGGGAAGGTTGTCCAAACATCTTCAAAATGAATCCATCTCTCAGATTTAACAGAGCTCCATACCGAAAGGGTGAAAAGCAGCGGGGAGTGGTCCGAGGCCACCCTGCCAAGGTGCCGAACCGTGGCAAAAGGGGAAAGACGCAAGCCATCCGAGCTCATAAGGACACGATCCAACCAAACCCAAATACGGCTGCTCCCCTCCTTATTATTTGCCCAAGTAAACTTCGGTCCCACGAAGCCAAGATCATGCAGATCATTACAGACCATGAATTTGGTCATCTCCACCACACCAGCCGTCGGGGTGACCCGCTTGCCCCCTTTCTTCTCGGACTGATCAAGGCACACATTAAAGTCCCCTCCCACCAGGATGGGAATCCCCGTATTGCAAAAGGGACTAATAAGCTGCCACAAACAACGACGATGAAGATAATCCTTGTTTGCATAGACCACCGCAACAATCCACCTCTGTCCCCCCGGTAGCGTGAGGTTCCCAAGAAACAGCTTGCTCATCAGCCACCAGCACGTCAAAGGACGTGAGGTCCCGCCGCCAAAGCACCAAAATGCCACCAGATTTGCCAACCGACGGCAAATGGAAAAAATCCCATCTCGTACCAATGAGGCGATCCATCTCGGCACGCTCCAAACATTCGACCTTTGTTTCACAAGACCAATGAAGTGAACATCATTGTCACCCACCAGGTGACGCAGGTAGTTGCCCGTACACTTCTTTCGGGCCCCCCTGCAATTCCAAAATAAGGTCGAAGACATTAAACAACCATAGGGGAAGCGTCCCCGCCGCTTTTAGGTGTGCTTCCATCTTTCCGTCGCTTCCGTGGGGCCTCCTCAATTGGCCCCAAAGCTTGCAATTCCTTATCAAAATGAGCCTTGGACGCCCCCAACTTAGGCCGTGCGGGACGCCTACTCGATTCCCTGGATATCCCGGCCGAGAACAATAAAGGTTCCGAAAGTCCTGGCCGCTTGTCCCCCTTGCTAGGACGGAAATTCTCCTTCATTCTCACCGCACTTGGTGTCATAATCTCCTCCAAATTGACTTTCCTTGGAGCATTTTCCCCAAGTGGTAGTTTGCCTACCGGTTCGGCCTTTTTTTGTGGCTTCTTCCCCTTCCTCGGGGCCACCAAATTCCAAGAACCAAAAAGTTTCTCGTCCTCCTTAAGATCGGACAAGCTCCCGGATGACTCTCCGGTGGAATTATTTAGGGTTGGAATGGATCCCGTTAACACTGTAGACTCTGCCGGCTTACCCAATTTTTCCTTGTCCAATCCGCCTGCCCGAGCAGGGGGGCAAGGCGTGATCGTGCCAACCACCGTGCTCTCAGCACTAGCCAGTGATTTGCTATTCGTAGCAGGGCTACGCCCTTCTCCCCAAGGCTGAGTCCTCATATTCTCCACCGTGGGCGGGATGCTGCTCGTTCTAGCAGAGTTGGCACAAGTACGGGTTGGGCAATGTTCCTTTTGGTGCCCCACCTGTCCGCACCCAAAACATGATAGGACGAGACCCTCATATTCAACACGTTGGAAAAAATGGCCTCTCTAGCCGTTAAACCAAATTCCCACTTGAAGCTTCCTCGCCAGGTCAAGCCTAACGCATATACGGGCATACTCCCGTCTCCCCCTAACTCCGGTTTGGGCGTCAATCTAGAGTGGCTCCCCAAGCATGGAAGCAATTCTAATCAGGTTCTCTTGATCCCAATATTGCAATGGGAGTTGAGGCAGCCGAATCCACACCAGCGATGAGAGGCCCGCAAGAGAGCTCGGAGAGAAATCTGGTGTCCACCGATCCATTCCAACAAAATTACCGCTGAAGAACCAAGGGCCACCGCACAGAACTGCATCCCTGGCTTCCACTGAGCTGAAGGTACAAGCGAAGCAATCGGTCCCGATTGTGGAGATCCGAATTTCCCCAAAAGGGCCCCACTGCCTGCGAATCTCCGCACCAAGAACAAAAAATGGGAGGCGACGTCCCAAGATCTTCCCCACAATAGCATTCTCCAACATGCTAATGCTCCGCTCGACTAACTCTATCTGGAGGTCCACGGACACACCGTTCGACGAAAACTGTCCCCTCTTCATAGCATCAGTCACCCGAATGTGCTCGGGCGTTTCCAAGCATTCGCAGGATTGTTCCGAGCGGCCACTCCCGCCGAATTGCCAAAGATCCCGGTCTCAGCCCCTTTAGGCGCAAATGCACAAACACCTTGTGTGCTACTAGCTTGTTCCTACGGAGCAGCCCCTTCCGCCAAAGGGATTTCCACACCTGCAACAGAAGCAGCAATTTCCGGTGGTTCACCACTCTCCACCGCATTGCCCATCGAAACATCTCCGGCCAAAGATTCCTCCCAATTGGTTGGAGTCGAAGGGCAATCCTCCATCCCAATATCCATGTCCAGCGAACCACCCCCGCCTCCAGCCATGGCATTTCCAGCAAAAGCCGCAGCACACCCAGCTGCCGCAGCCGCCTCCGCAGTCGCAGCCCTGGCCACCCGATTCAAAGCCTGCTCAAAATCCATCGCCGAGCTATCTCCTTCAAAAGTAGGGTTCGCACGAACCTGCACCGCTGTCTCATGCTGAGGCACATCACCGCCCGACTCCTTCTTCCCGTTCGGCACAGCCACGGCTGCACCCCCACGAGCAGAAGCCGATCCCGCCGCGAGGACATCCCCCGCCTTGCCATTCCAGCCTGCAACAGCCGTATCCTCGCCAAGGTGTTTACCCACGGCACCTCCCTTGCCCGAGGCTTTTCCCGTCCCCGCCTTACCCGGTGACCGAACCTCAACATATTTCTTACCTCCGCCGGCTCCTATGCACGACCGCCGCCTATCCCGTTCACCTCCACCCGACCCTTGACTGCCACCCCCGCCGGAGCGGGGAGGAGACCGCCTGTCCCCCCCCCCCCCCCCCCCCCCCCGCCATGCCCAGAGAGTCTCTCTCTAAAACACTCTAGTGAGAGAAACAGGTGGTGGAAAATGAAGAACCTCCCAATGGTTTTTGGGTTCCTTGAAATTTGCATATTGCATTAAAAAAGAGAAGGAAAATAACAGGAATACAAGCTAAAAGAGTCTAGGCTCTATCACTGTCCTCCCTCAGAAGAGAAACAAATGAGGGAGGCACATTTCTACTATCACAATCATCCCAAACAAAATCCCCAAACCGCGCCATGTGGGCACAATAGTCGGCCGGCTTGTTGCTAGCCCGTGGAATATGGTGGAATAGCACTTACTTGAAGTCTAGAAGGAAGCTCAGGTCCGAGTTTGTCATCTGCCAATGTTCCTTGCACTTATGGTTGAACATACTTTGGACCCATTTGATCGCTAGGAGGCAGTCCCCCTCCATAATGATGCCGTCTAACTGTACCATCCACCCATGAATAGCGTCCTGCACCGTAACAGCTGCCAAAATCTCAGCCTTGATCACATCCCACTGCTCCACCTTCTTGCCAACCGCAATCAACAGTCGCCCGTACTCATCCCGTGCCACAACCCCCAAGCCCGCCAAGCCCAATGGCTTGACCGAGGCATCAACATTAAACTTAACCCAACCCGGAGGGGGGGGTGCACCAAAGTTTGTAACTAGGCAGCCCATAGGACTGAGAAGTACACCATTGCCCCAAGACAGGCATAGAACATGTCCTCGGCATCATAGATAAAGCATTGGCTGCAATAGCCGAAGGCGTGTAGCATGAGCGGCCGTGAGATTTGTCATTGCGGGCACGCCAAACTTGATAAAGCGTGTAGCAGTAAAGTCTCCCGAAGCTGGCGTTGTCTTTTGTAACCTGACAAAGCATATGCATTAGATTGTTCCATGATGAGTTGGGCGGCATCCGAAATCCCCAGCTAGCCAGCACGGCCAAAGAGGCCTTCATGTAGTTGCAGTGCCCGCCAAATGTTCCACCGTCTCGGGTTGAAGACACCCCCACGGGCATAACCGAGAATCGGCAAGGCCGCACCGATACATCCACTCCATGGTTGTTAGTGCATCCCTAAGCAAGCGCCACCAAAAAAACTGCTCCCGAGGGTGAAGTATAAATTTCCGAAGCCACGCAAATTGGTAACCAGAATTCCCCTTCCCATGGTTATACGCCATGGAGGTAATAGTAGCAAATAGCGTAGACTGTAGCAGTTCCAGCACATCATGGCCATTCCCCACATTGGTTTGTAGATTGATCACTCGGTGGGAAAGATCCTCCTCGAGACACTCCTGAAGTGCAGCCATATTCCAATTCCGCTGAGTATCGAGCAAACAGCTTACTGTCTGGCCTTCCAGCCCCCCCACCGCGAAGAAGGTTGGCCAGCGCGCTAAATTGAGGTTCCCAATCCAGTTATCATTAAGGATATCCACATGCTCCCCATTTCCAACAGTCCACCGCAGAATAGGACAGAGGGCAGTAGCCCCATCCTGAAGGATCTTCCAAGTCACCGAAGTGTTCCGTCCGGTTCTAGCATGCCAAAGGTCCTGGCCGTATTTGGCCGTGACCATCTTACAGAGAAGAGAATTACTATTCTGGAGGACATCCCAAGCCAGTCGAGCACGCAAAGGCCCCTCCCATTCTGCCGAGGCATGGAAGCCAAGCCCCCCACTAGCCGTGGACTGGCATAAATCTTCCCACCGGACATAATGTATTCCACGGCTAGCAGCATCTTTTTGCCATAAGAATCTCCTTGCCATACGCTCGATAGCCCCAAGAATGCTCCTCGGGAGGGTGGTGTGAGTCATAAGATACATAGGGACGGCAAGAAGCAAAGTGCGGATAAGCGTGGCCCGTCCCGCAAGAGACAAGTGTCGTTTGCCCCAGCCATTGATTTTTCCCATCACATTTTTCACAACTTTAGGGAAGTCGGAAGCCACCAGTTTGTGCATGGTCAGTTGGAGCCCAAGGTACTCAAGAGATTGGACCCTGCGGTAATTTAAGAGATTAGCAATCCTTCTTTGTTTCCAAACCGGGCAACACTTACTGAACAAGATAGCTGATTTGGCACAATTTATGCGTTGCCCCGTCCAATGGCAATAATCTTCAAGTAGCTCCCCAATCCGCTTAGCATTGATAGTACTCGCCTCCGCAAAGGTGAGAATGTCGTCGGCGGACAAAAGATGTGAAATCGTCGGAGCTTCCTTGGAAATCCGAACTCCCACAAGATCCCCCCGCTCCCGGAAAGCTTTGGTGAGGAGTTCCGAGCAAAGTATGAAGAGATAAGGCGATAGAGGACAGCCCTGCCGGAACCCGCTGAGGCCGTCGATCCAGTCACTCCTACGGCCGTTAATAAGCAATTGAAATCTAGGAAAGGAAATACGTTGCATTACCCATCGAGCGAACCGATCCGGGAAGCCCATGTAGCTCATCACTTGACGAAGAGTATCCCAAGCCATACAGTCGTAGGCCTGCTCCATATCCACCTTGAGCGCCATCATGTCAGCTTGCTTAGTGGAATGTTGAAAATGGCACATGATCTCCTGTGCAATTAGACCGTGGTTGGAAATGGAGCGTCCCGGCACAAATGCCCCTTGTTCCTCCCCAATTACCATAGCCAAAATGGGTTTCATCCTGTTGAGTCCAGTAATTAGGTTGTTAAGCCTAAGTAAATGTCCCAAGGCTACCAAGAGGGGGGTGAATTGGTAGTTTTTAAAATTTTAAACCCTCTTAATAATAAAGTTGAACCGAAATAAAATTTTCTTTTAAAGTTAGTAGAAAAATGTTTTTCAACCACAGAGTTGTTTAAACTGAAATTTAAAGTGCGGAAACGTAAAAGCTATAAAGTAAATGACACCAGATTTATAGTGGTTCGGTCTATAACCAGACCTACATCCACTCCTCAGAGGCACCCTCTGAGTATTGCACTAATACCAATAGTGACTCTCCTTTTGCACCCACAGCAAGGCGGAGAAGCCCTTACAACACACTCTTTTCACCACTCCCCGGTGCGGTAGAGAACCGTCCGTCCTTTTACACAAAACCCAGTGTTGGCAGAGAACCGTCGTCCTTTCACACCCTCCAAGTGTAGGCAGAGAACCTTCGTCCTTTCACACCCTCCAAGTGTAGGCAGAGAACCTTCGTCCTTTCACACTCTCCTAGTGTGGGCAGAGAACCCTCGTCTGTTCACACTCTCCAAGTGTGGGCAGAGAACCCTTCGGCTGTTCACACTCTCTAAGTGTCGGCAGAGAACCGGATCTCCTTGACAGATCTTCTCACAAGAATCTAGAAGGAAGAAAGAAAAAGAGTGAAGAAATCCAATTTCACAAGTAGAGACTCTTACCTTAGCAATCCAAGTGAAGCCTTCTCGCTCCAGTGGTAGGAATCCTTCTTTGAATGCTCTCTTCCACTCTCTCCTTAGCTATTCTCCCAAGAGGCACGAAGATCAAATGACAAAAAGATTGGGTGGCAGTCTAATTTGGACTATTTATATAAAAGACAAGTGAAACCGCCCAAAAACTGCAAATTTTC
The DNA here is from genome assembly GCA_019514585.1 of Dendrobium officinale. Taxonomy (NCBI): domain Eukaryota; kingdom Viridiplantae; phylum Streptophyta; class Magnoliopsida; order Asparagales; family Orchidaceae; genus Dendrobium; species Dendrobium officinale. The sequence continues at coordinate 17,134,086 of CM033694.1, read as the reverse complement.
AATTCTGTACGCAGTGGATCGTCCTGTACGATCCTGGATCGTCCTGGACGATTTTACTTAAACGATCTGAAACGACCCAATTTGTATATGTGTACGAACTGACTTCGTACAGCTGATCGTCCTGTACGAAGTTGGTTCGTCCAGTACGAACGGTTATTACAAGGTCGGTTCTAGAAACTGCTGAAAACTGTTCTAAGTCGGTTTATCGTTTGAACGAAAATGTGATTGTCTGGACGAAAATTTTCCATAGAGCCGATCGTCCTGGACGATTATTTATTTCGTCTGGACGAAAATTTTCCAGAGAACCAATCGCCGCGGACGATAATTTGTTTTCGTCTGGACGAAAAATTTTGCAGAGAATGAATCGTCCTGTACGATATTTATTTTCGTCTGTACGAAAATTTTCCAGAGGACTGGTCGCCTCATACGATGGTAAAATTCTTCTGGACGAAAATTTTGCAGTGAACCCATCGCCTGGGACAATGATAAATTTCGTCCTGGATGAATAGGACTTAGAAAATTTTTCAAAGCAAGTTCCTATTCGTTCCAAGTGCTCTATAGGAGATAACTGACAGATCGTCCAGTACGATAAATATCGTCCTGTACGATCAGTATAGAATTTCAAGATCTCCTTATTTGTGTGTGTGAGATTTTATTCACTCAATTACAATCACTCCCTTTCAAGATTAATTCAAAGAAAAGACAAACATCAATTAAACAAAATATCTCATGTTGAATTTGAATTGAAGTTTTCCTAGTTTGGAGTTTGATTTTCCTGAAATGTTAGTACACACAAGAGCAAGTGCAAATCTTCTGAAATTGTTAGGAGATAACTATACATTTGAACAATAATGTTTGGAATCATCAAAACTACATAAGTTGCATAAATATAACTCATTCAAATAGCAACTATTCAAACAATCTCCCCCTTTTTGATGATGGCAAAACAATTATTATTAGTATGGTTTCAACTTAAAACACATCTTTTATCTCCTAAACTCCCCCTGAATTTATGAGTACATTAAAATAAGGAGGCATTAAGGAACAATATTTAACGAACAAACTTTTATTTTTTTTTTTTAAAAAATTTTAACACAAACTTGCAACAAACAGAACAACAAAAAAGAAAAACTAAAACACAAAAAACACAAACATACACAAACTAAAACATACACAAACTAATAATTTCTCCCCCTTTTTGACAGCAACAAAAAGTGAAGAAGAAATGTAAGTAATTGTATGAAAATTCATTTGAATATTTAATCTAAATGGTGATTGATATAAGGTATGCAATTTTCAACTAAAAACATTAGGTTAATCATAGAAATTCAGGAGATTCAAAAAGTGATATAACATTGTAAGTAAGAAGAATTTAGCAAAGACATGATTCAATTTAGACATTTCAATATAGAAAATCATTACAAAGAGAGATGAAGAAAAAATTCTATATTTCAAAATTCAATAGAATATAAATGAACATAAGATCAATTTGAATTAAGAGATTGAAAGAATTTGGAAAGAAGAGAATTACCACATGTGGCGCTTTGCGCATCTTTTTCAAATTTTTGAGCACATTTTTGTGCATCTATTGATATTGAGCTGATTTTGTGCCTCTTTTTCATATTTGCGAACCATTACGCATTTCTTTTGATTTTTGTACTTTTTGTACAATTTTCAAGAGTAATTTAGACCAATTCTTTCCAAAATCAATAATCTAAAATTTCAAATATTTCTAAGTACATAAATATTATTTGAACAAGGAAATACAAAATAAGTAAACATCTAAATTGCAATAATAATTTTAACTTTTATGTAGTCTAAATGAATAGACATGAATTTAAAAATTCTAATTACAACAAGTTATAAACAACTTTTAAATTTAAAAAGACTAGATTTTCTAATGTAGATAATCTCAAATTACATTCTAATTTAAGCACTATGAAGATTAAATAATACTAATAAAATTCATAAAAATTAACCACATTTCAATAACAAATCAATACTGAAACAAGTGCGAAATGCATTGATTTATATGAAAGGATTACATTTCACAAAAGCTAAACACAACTTAAAATAAAAGACAAAAATATACACTTAACAAAAACATTAACATAACAAACAAACAAAAAAAAAATGAGTAAACTAACACAACAACACAACAAAAATACAACACAAGTACAACAAAAACACATAAAATCATCTCTACTGTTCTGGAGGAGGAGGAGGAGGAATGCCACCGAAAAGATTAAAGTAGGAGGCCATCAACATTACATTGGTATTGATATCATGTACTTCATTTCTAATAACACCAATGTCATGTTGTTGCTGCACAAGTTGAGCATCAAATTGATCAAATCTTTGATCAATATGAGTCTCTAATCGATCAAATCTCTCAATCAGATTCTGATAATCTGACTGAGGTGCAGAGGTATGCTATCCTTCTTCTTCTTCTTCTTCTGAAGCACTGTCATGTGCTTTCCCTTTTTCTTTTTCCTCCTTGAAGAGCAGTCTGAATGATGTGTTGTTATAGTAAACTGGCTCTTCATATTCCTCATCAGGATGCACTATATTGTATTTCTTCTCCAAAATATAAGTAATTAAGTGCCCTAATGAAATGTTCTTCTTCCTCTTCTGATCAGCATGTCCTATTTCTGAAAGCCCATAGATATGATCTATGATGAGTTGGGCTTCATCAATAGGATGTCTTGACATGATTAAAAAAGTTAGACAAGAAAGGAGAGGAGTGATGTTAATCCTATCACCAGCTTTAGGAATAATTGAGGATCTAAGGATATGCTGGATGATTCGGGCATCTTGGGTCATACCTGAGACTCTAGCAACATGATTGTCAATCGCATTTCCTCTAATTACCCTATTGATTTCAAACCATTTGAAGGAGTTTTCTGACATTAGGGTGTGGGCTCTATATCCCTCAGTTCTTAAGTTTAAAAATGCACCAAGATCGTGCTTGGTGATCTCAACTTTTTTTCTTAAAAAACAAAAGAACTAATGATAGAGTGGTCAGAATTGAAACTCATGTTGGCAAGAAAGTAATGGTAGGTTTGTTTATTGTAGAAGTGGACGAGAGAAAGAATGAACTGAAATTGGGTTGAGGCGAAGAGGTGCATTACCCTAAAATTTTAACTCTGCTGGGATAAGAATGCGAGACGGAGTGATTTTTGCGGAGGCAAAACGAGGAAAAGATTCTTCATTTGCCTTGGAAAGAAAGTTGTCTGGGGCATTCCTATTTGGGTTTCTTTCACCAAAACCTTTTGTCTTTTGCTAGAGGAGGCCATTGTTGATTTGATGTTGAAAGGGATTGAAAAGGAAATTTGAAAGTGTGATTGTCAAGTTTGAAAAAGCCTTCATATTTAAAGGAAAACGATACTTTCGTCCTGGACGAAAATATTCGTCCTGGACGAAAAACATAATAGTTCGTCTGGACGAAGTATGTTCGTACAGACGATCCAATTCGTCCAAAATGTAACGGCTTTTCGTATTCAACACAACTTACGATGCGTCCCTTCGTACAGGCTTTTTGACTTGACCGATCGTACGTACAGAAAAAAAATTTCGTACAGACGATCGAAAAGTATTTCGTTTTAATGACTCTTGAAAACCGTCCCCTACAATGAATCGACACATGTTCGTCGGGACGAAACAAAAATTTCGTACAGACGAAGTTCGTATTAAAAACTGTTTTATCCACTCAACCGCTGCATTCAATCGTCCCGACGTTTGAGAGAAAAAAAAAAAAAAAATTCGTCCTGGACGATCACAGATCGTACAGACGATCCAATAAAAAAAAAAACTGCTCTAAAACGGTTTAAATTTTCGCAAACTGTTCCTTTACACATCGTCCCGTACGAAAATATTTCGTCCTGGACGATTTCCTCCAAAAAAAAAAAATTTTTTTTTTTTTTTTTTTTTTTTTTTTAAATAACAAAATCAACAAAAACAATCAGAAACACAGAAAACATAAAACAAAATCACAAAACCAAAAACAATTCATTAAAAAACACAAAAATTCACAAAAATTACAAAAACAAAACACAACAAGTATCAATGTTGCAAAGACATTTTAGTTAAGCATTCAAATCAATAACACCAAGCCTTGTTCTTAAAGTACTGAAGGTATCAAAGGCTAAAGGTTTTGTAAAAATGTCTGCAAGTTGATTTTCAGTTGAAACATGTATGAGTTCAATTTCTCCTTTGGATACGTGATCCCTTATGAAATGATGCCTTATATCGATGTGTTTGGTTCTAGAATGTTGAATAGGATTTTTTGAAATACAAATAGCACTAGTATTGTCACAATAAATTGGAATAGTGCCTATAGTTAATCCTAAGTCAATCAACTGTTGTTTTAACCAAAGTACTTGTGCCACACAACTTCCTAATGCAATGTATTCTGCTTCTGCAGTAGATAGTGCCACTGAATTTTGTTTTCTACTAGACCATGAAACTAATGAATTTCCAATGAATTGACATGTTCCAGAAGTGCTTTTCCTATCCACTCTACAGCCTGCAAAGTCAGAATCTGAGTAACCAATAATTTCAAATGAAGAGCTAAACTTAGGATACCAAATTCCTAAGTTTTGAGTTCCTAGTAGATATCTTAAAATCCTTTTTACTGCTGTCAAATGTGATTCTTTTGGATCTGATTGAAATCTAGCACATAGGCAAACACTAAACATAATATCTGGTCGGCTAGCAGTCAAGTAAAGTAAAGATCCAATTATCCCTCTAAATTTCTTTTGATCAACAGATTTTCCCTTAAGGTCCTTATCCAACTGAACTGAAGAACTCATTGGTGTACTAACAGGTTTAGCATTGTCCATTTCATATTTTTTGAGGATGTCCTTAATATATTTGTTTTGACTAAGAAAAGTACCTTCCTCAAGTTGCTTAATGCTAAATCCTAGAAAGTAATTTAAATCTCCCATTAGACTCATTTCGAATTCATTACTCATTGTTTTAGAAAAATCATCACAAAGATGTTTATTTGAAGATCCAAAGATGATGTCATCCACATAAATTTTGAACAATAAGTATATCCTTTCCAATTTTTCTTAAAAAGAGAGTTGTATCCACACTTCCTTTTTCAAAAGATCTTTCAAGTAGGAAGGTGCTTAACCTCTCATACCAAGCCCTAGGTGCCTGTTTCAATCCATATAATGCCTTTTTTAATTTGAAAACATGATTTGGAAATTTAGAATTTTCAAAACCTGGAGGTTGTTCTACAAAAACATCTTCTTCAATTACTCCATTTAAAAAGGCACTTTTAACATCCATTTGAAACAATTTAAAACCTTTAAAAACAGGCAAAGGCTAGTAAAACCCTAATTGCTTCAAGTCTAGCTACAGGGGCAAAAGTTTCCTCAAAATCAATTCCTTCAATTTGATTATACCCCTTAGCTACTAATCTAGCCTTATTTCTAATGACTACTCCTGAGTCATTCATTTTATTTTTGAACACCCACTTGGTTCCAACAACACTTTGATCTTTTGGCCTTGTAGTTAGTTCCCAAAAACTTTATTTCTTACAAATTGATTTAACTCTTCTTGCATGGCCAATATCCAAAATTCATCTGAAAGTGCTTGATCAATGTTAGTGGGTTCAATAGTTGAAATAAAGGCTGAATGATTGACTTCCTTGTTTAATCCACGCCTAGTTCTAACACCCTCACTTGGTTCACCTATAATTAATTCCTTTGGGTGATTTTTAGAAAATCTCAAATCTCTAGGCAAAGGGGGTCTTCTCTTTCTATATTTTCTTCCACATTTTCTTCCAAATTTAATCTATCAATCTTTTGGGAGTTTTCTTCAATTTCTTCTTCAACAACTTTTGGCTCTTCCATATTTTCATTTTCATCAAAAACAACATGTGTGGTTTCTTCAATGACTAAAGTTCTTTTGTTGAATACTCTATAAGATTTTCCAACACTTGAATATCCAACAAAAATTCCTTCATCTGATTTTGGATCAAATTTTCCTAAGGCAGATTTTCCATTATTATGTATGAACACCTTGCAACCAAATACATGTAAATGAGACAAATTTGGTGTTCTACCTTTTACCAATTCATAGGGTGTTTTATTCAAATTTGATCTCACATTTACCCTATTCAGAACATAGCATGCAGTGCTAACCGCCTCAGCCCAAAAATATCTAGGAAGAGAGTATTCTGCTAACATTGCTCGGGCGGCTTCTATTAATGTTCTGTTCTTTCTTTCAACTACTCCATTTTGTTGAGGAGTTCTAGGTGCAGAAAAATTGTGATCAATCCCCTTTTCTTTACAGAAATCTTCAAATCTTTCATTTTCAAATTCTCCTCCATGATCACTTTGTATAGAAATTATTTCACATCCTAGTTTTCTTTGTATCCAAGTTGAAAAATTTCTGAATTCCTCAAATGATTCACTCTTATGAAAAAGAAATTTAACCCAGGTGAATCTTGAAAAATCATCTACTATTACAAATCCATATACCTTTCCTCCTAGACTAACCGTGCTTACAGGTCCAAAAAGATCCATGTGAAGAATTTCTAAAGGTTTACTGGTCCTAAGATCTTTATTGAACTTAAAAGAGGACTTCACTTGTTTTCCTAATTGACATGCATCACATAAGTGGTCCTTAGTAAAGTCTAGTTTAGGTATCCCTCTAACCAAATTCTTTTGGGTAATTTTTCTAAGATTTTTCATACTAGAATGACAAAGTCTCCTATGCCAAAGCCATGATTCATCAGAAACAGTTTTCAAACAAAAAGCAGTAGGAGATTGAATACAATTTAAATCTAGCATGTAGACATTGTTCACCCTTTTTCCATTTAAAACAATTTTCCCATTTAGGCTAATTATGCAGCTAGTAGGTAAAAAAATTTTACATTATAGCCCTTATCACATAGCTGACTTATGCTAAGCAAATTATGTTTTAAGCCTTCAACTAATAAAACATTATCTATGAAAAAGTTTTTCAAATTTCCAATCATACCTGATCCAACCACCTTCTTTGTGGTATTATCTCCAAGTGTAACCTTGCCTCCACTCCTGGTTTCCAGCGTTATGAATTGAGCAGTATCTCCAGTCATGTGCTTAGAACATCCGCTGTCCAGGTACCATATACTCTCACGAGGTCTTGTGTGAGAGTATACCTGCAAAATTCTCAAATGTTAGACCTGGGAACCCAAACTAGTTTGGGTTCACCTTTATGAAATTTATAATCAGATGCATGTGTGATATGTCTAGGTTTATGCATCTTAGTTCTCCACACCAAATTAGGTTTCATCTTTAAAGTGCAGGTGTGAGATATATGTCCCAAAAATCCACAATTGTTACATTTAACATTAGGAAAAATATTCCTATGTTTTCTTTCATATGATTGTCTTCTAAGGGATTTCATGAATTTAGGATAATATTTAGGATTTGTAAAATCTTCAAGTTTAGGGGGGATCCTATTATCCTCGAGAGCTCTTATAGTAAGTTTGTAAAATGAATTCATATCCTCCAAGATTCGATTTGTATAATTGATTCTATATGTCTTGTGCTCAGATTCATCCTTAAATTTCTTAAATTCTTTTTCAAGTTCAGCATAGGATGATTTTAAATTTTCAAAATTTTTATTCAAGTCATCATATTCATCAAGTAGTTTCATGTGGTTGCTATCAATTAAAGCATGATCTTTCCTAAGGATTTTCGTGTTCCTTATTAAGCTCTTCCAATTCTAAAACTAAACTAGAATGCATCTTTTTAGTTTTCCTATATGCATCATGCATGTGTTCAGAAACTTCAAACAGTTCATCATAGGTTAAATCACATACCTCTTCTTGATCTGATTGTTCAGCTTTATCTGCCATCAAGCAAAGGTTGGTGACTTCTTCTTCGTTTTCAGTCTCAGATGAGTCTGAAGCTGAGTCCGCCCAAAAAGCCTTTTGAAACTTCTTCTTGCCCTTCTTTACCATTGGTTTCTCCTCTACCTTCTCCTTGCTAGGAGTGGCTTTAAGTTTTGGACAATCAGTTTTTTATATGACCTGTGGGTTTCCTGCATTCATAACAAATCACTTCATTAGAAACCCTGCCATTTTTGTTATACTTACCTCTATTCCATTGCTGGCGTCTCTTCTGCTTCCTCTTTAAAAAGCTTCTGAATTGTCTAGTCATCAGTGCTATATCGTCTTCATCCTCAGTTTGTGAGTGTTCACTTTCTGACTCTTCCACATTTAATGCAAGATTCTTTTCCTTTCTTGGTTCACCTGCATCAATCTTTCTTTGACTTACTCCTTGCTCGTAAGCAATGAGTGAACCAAGAAGATTGTCAATAGAATAAATGTTCAGATCTTTTGACTCTGTAATTGCAGTAATTTTAGCATCGTATGCAGTAGGTAAACAACGAAGAATCTTATTAACCATTTCAGCATTAGTTAATTCCCTACCAAGTGCATGCAAAGAGGTGACAATTTGAGTGAATCTTGTGTACATGTCAGATATAGATTCATTAGGTTTCATGCGAAATAATTCGTAGTCATGTAACAAGATATTGAGTCTTGATTGCTTAACCTCATTTGTCCCTTCATAAGTAATACAAAGTCTATCCCATATGTCTTTTCCGCTTTTACAAGTGGAAACTCGCATGTAGTCTTCAGATTTTAAAGCACAAAAGAAACTATTTAAACATTTTGCATTTAATTGTGCTAAGTCACGTTCTTCTATAGTCCAATCTGCATAGGGTGTATCTACCCTAATTCCATCAACTAATCTAGTTGGTTTTGTGTAACCTTCCTGGACTAGCATCCACATGCGATAATCAAGTGACTGTAAGAAAGTAGACATGCGTGTTTTCCCAAAAATCAAAAGGAATATTGTCAAACAGTGGAGGTCTAGTGATAGAGTAACCCTCAGGTGTGTTTCGGTTTCCAAATGTAGCCATCTACGTTAATCAAAAAGTAGTTCAAACTTATGATTTTGAAACTCTGCTCTGATACCACTTGTTGAGTCCAGTAATTAGGTTGTTAAGCCTAAGTAAATGTCCCAAGGCTACCAAGAGGGGGGTGAATTGGTAGTTTTTAAAATTTTAAACCCTCTTAATAATAAAGTTGAACCGAAATAAAATTTTCTTTTAAAGTTAGTAGAAAAATGTTTTTCAACCACAGAGTTGTTTAAACTGAAATTTAAAGTGCGGAAACGTAAAAGCTATAAAGTAAATGACACCAGATTTATAGTGGTTCGGTCTATAACCAGACCTACATCCACTCCTCAGAGGCACCCTCTGAGTATTGCACTAATACCAATAGTGACTCTCCTTTTGCACCCACAGCAAGGCGGAGAAGCCCTTACAACACACTCTTTTCACCACTCCCCGGTGCGGTAGAGAACCGTCCGTCCTTTTACACAAAATCCAGTGTTGGCAGAGAACCGTCGTCCTTTCACACCCTCCAAGTGTAGGCAGAGAACCTTCGTCCTTTCACACCCTAGTGTAGGCAGAGAACCTTCGTCCTTTCACACTCTCCTAGTGTGGGCAGAGAACCCCTCGTCTGTTCACACTCTCCAAGTGTGGGCAGAGAACCCTTCGGCTGTTCACACTCTCCAAGTGTCGGCAGAGAACCGGATCTCCTTGACAGATCTTCTCACAAGAATTTAGAAGGAAGAAAGAAAAAGAGTGAAGAAATCCAATTTCACAAGTAGAGACTCTTACCTTAGCAATCCAAGTGAAGCCTTCTCGCTCCAGTGGTAGGAATCCTTCTTTGAATGCTCTCTTCCACTCTCTCCTTAGCTATTCTCCCAAGAGGCACGAAGATCAAATGACAAAAAGATTGGGTGGCAGTCTAATTTGGACTATTTATATAAAAGACAAGTGAAACCGCCCAAAAACTGCAAATTTTCAATTCTGTACGCAGTGGATCGTCCTGTACGATCCTGGATCGTCCTGGACGATTTTACTTAAACGATCTGAAACGACCCAATTTGTATATGTGTACGAACTGACTTCGTACAGCTGATCGTCCTGTACGAACTTGGTTCGTCCAGTACGAACGGTTATTACAAGGTCGGTTCTAGAAACTGCTGAAAACTGTTCTAAGTCGGTTTTATCGTTTGAACGAAAATGTGATCGTCTGGACGAAAATTTTCCATAGAGCCGATCGTCCTGGACGATTATTTTATTTCGTCTGGACGAAAATTTTCCAGAGAACCAATCGCCGCGGACGATAATTTGTTTTCGTCTGGGACGAAAAAATTTTGCAGAGAATGAATCGTCCTGTACGATATTTATTTTCGTATGTACGAAAATTTTCCAGAGGACTGGTCGCCTCGTACGATGGTAAAATTCGTCTGGACGAAAATTTTGCAGTGAACCCATCGCCTGGGACGATGATAAATTTCGTCCTGGACGAATAGGACTTAGAAAATTTTTCAAAGCAAGTTCCTATTCGTTCCAAGTGCTCTATAGGAGATAACTGACAGATCGTCCAGTACGATAAATATCGTCCTGTACGATCAGTATAGAATTTCAAGATCTCCTTATTTTGTGTGTGTGAGATTTTATTCACTCAATTACAATCACTCCCTTTCAAGATTAATTCAAAGAAAAGACAAACATCAATTAAACAAAATATCTCATGTTGAATTTGAATTGAAGTTTTCGTAGTCTGGAGTCTGATTTTCCTGAAATGTTAGTACACACAAGAGCAAGTGCAAATCTTCTGAAATTGTTAGGAGATAACTATACATTTGAACAATAATGTTTGGAATCATCAAAACTACATAAGTTGCATAAATATAACTCATTCAAATAGCAACTATTCAAACACATCCGGCTCACCAGGATCCTGGCTGTCACCTTATACAGTGTTTGGCACAAACTAATAGGACGGAACATGGATGGCGAGTTAGCATTGTCAACTTTGGGCAGCAGAATGATCAAGGTCTCTTTCTAGCAACTGTTCAGAGTGCCCGTGCGGAAGAAGTCCCGCACCGCCTCCAAGACATCTTTGTTAATAATCTCCCAATAAAACTTCAGGAAGGAAGCCGAAATCCCATCCCGGCCAGGAGCCCGGTTGTTTCCCAAGCCGTTAACCGCCTCCCAAATTTCGGTGTCCGTAACGTCAGCAACAAGATCCTATCCCGCTTGAGGAATTCCGGCCAGTTGAGAAGACTAGCATTACGGTCCTTCCATTTAGCCCCGAAGAAGTCTAGGAAAATCTCCTGGATGCGGTCAGGATCATACTCAAGCTGGTCGTCCCCAGTCCGGGCACACAAAATTTGATTCTCCCGGCGGCGACCGGTTGCCACCATATGGAAGAAATGTGAATTCGCATCTCCCTCCTCAATCCAGCGTACCTTGGCACGTTGCTTCCACCACAGGGTCAGGCGGCTCAAAGCATCGTTGAGAGCCCCCACGGGTTGACGCAATTCAACCTCCTGCTCAGGCGATAAGCTGCCAGGTGACCAATCAATGTCCTGTAGCTCCAAAATCCTTCGCTCCGCAGCCACCTTCTGATCCGTCAGCCCCCGGACACGACTACGGATCCAATGAAACAAAGCCCGCAGCGTGCGCTGACACTTCTGATTTAGCACATCCGCCGGCTCACCCGTGTCCTTGCGGGACCAATGCTGACATACAATCCGCCAGGAGGCCGGGTAAGTAGTCCATACATCCTCAAACCGAATAAAATTCTCCCTCCGCGAATGGCCATCAGGAGAAAGAGTGAGAAGCAGTGGTGTGTGATAAGACGCAATCCTGCTCATATGACGGACTTTAGCAAATGGCGCCATCTTAAGTCCCTCGGAATTCATAACACACCGGTCCAGACGGACCTAAATGCGACTGGCTCCATCCTTGTTGTTCGACCACGTGTACTTAGGGCCCACAAACCCCAAATCATGCAGATCCAAGTTCTCCATAAATTCGGACATCTCCACCACACCCGCCGAGAAGGAAAACCGCTTCCCTCCTTTCTTCTCCGATTGGCTAAGGCAGCAGTTAAAGTCCCCTCCCACAAGAAGGGGAGAGCTCCTATCACAATGCCTGGCAATAGACTCCCACACAATGCGGCGAATGTGGTAGTCCTTGTTGGCATAAACAACCGCGACCACCCAATTTTGGCCATTAGGCATTGATAATGAGCCTACCACCACTTTCTCATTATCCTCCAACACATTGAACCGAGTGATATCCTTGCGCCACAAAACAAGAATCCCTCCCGACTTACCCAGGGCCGGCCAGTGGAAGAACTCCCAATTAGCGCCAATAAGTCTGTCAGCATCCGTCCGATCAAAAACTTCGATCTTAGTCTCCACCAAACCAACAAAATGCACATCATTGTCACCCACTAGGTGACGCAGGTAGTTGCTCGTGTGCTTTTTTCGAGCCCCTCTGTAATTCCAGAACATAGTTGTAGACATTAACCCACCATAGGGGACGCGTCTCCGCCGCCGGAAGAGGTAATGCCATCTTTTCTTCTCTTTTTGGGAGCTTCCTCAATCGGTCCCAAAGCCTGTAGCTCCTTGTCGAAATGTGCTTTGGACACCCCAAGCTTAGGCCGAGCCGGCCTAGCCTCCATCGATCGGATGCCCGCCGAGAACAACAAAGGCTCTGTCATCCCGGGCTTCTTATCACCCCGACTGGGGCGGAAGTTCTCTTTCATGCGGCGCACTTTAGGCTCCTTGATTTTGGCAAGATCTACTTGCATAGGGACATTCTCACCCAGGGGTGACTTACCCGCCGGCTGTTCTTTCTTCTGAGGCTTCCGTCCCTTCCTCGGGGGGACAACATTCCATGGTCCATACTGTTAAGATAGTTGCTATTTGCATGCTTTATATTTTTGCAACTTATGAAGTTTTGATGATTCCAAACATTATTGTTCAAATGTGTAGTTATCTCCTGACAATTTTGGAAGAATTGTATTTGCTCTTGTGTGTACTAACATTTTAGGGAAAACGAACTCCAGATTACGATGACTTCAAATTGAATTCAACATGAGATACCCTGTAATATTTGAAGCTTGCACTTTTCTTTGAAATAAAAATTGAAAGGGAGTGATTGTAACTTGAGTGAATAAAAACATACATACACACATGAGGAGATCATATAAAATTTATATTGATCGTACAGGACAATATACGTTCGTACTGGACGATCAGACAGTTATCTCCTATAGAGCATATGAAACGAATAGGAACTTGCTCGAAAATTTTTTTTTATGTCCTATTTATCCAGGACGAAATAAATTATCGTCCAGGATGATTGGCTCTCTGTAAAATTTTCATCCAGACGAAATTAAATTATCGTCCATGGCGACTGGTTCTCTGGAAAGATTTCGTCCAGACGAAATTAAAAATCGTCCAGAACGATCGGGTCTCTAGAAAATTTTCGTCCAGACGAAATTAAATTATCGTCCGTGGCGATTGGTCATCTGGAAAATTTTCGTCCAGACGAAGTAAAGAATCGTCCAGGACGATCGGTCCTCTGTAAAAATTTCGTCCAGACGAATAAATTTTCGTCCAAACTATTAACCGACTTAGGACAGTTTTCAGCAGTTTCTAGAACCGACCTTGTAATAATCATTCGTACTGGACGAACCAAGTTCGTACAGGACGATCATCTGTATGAAGACATTTTGTACACATATTCAAATAGGGTCGTTTCAGATCATTTAAGTAAAATCGTCCAGGACGATCCACGATTGTACAGGACGATCCACTGCATACAGAATTGAATACTTGCAGTTTTTGGGCGGTTTTTCTTGTCTTTTGTATAAATAGTCCAAATTAGACTGCCACCCTATCTTTTTGTCATTTGATCTTCATGCCTCTTGAGAGAATAGCCAAGGAAAGAGTGGAAGAGAGCATTCAAGGGAGGATTCCTACCACTGGAGCGAGAAGGCTTCACTTGGAGTTCAAAGGTAAGAGTCTCTACTTGTGAATTGGGATTACTTCACTCTTTTCCTTCTTCCTTCTAAATTCTTGTGAGAAGATCTATCAAGGAGATCCGGTTCTCTGCCGACACTTGGAGAGTGTGAACAGCCGAAGGGTTCTCTGCCCACACTAGGAGAGTGTGAAAGGATGACGGTTCTCTGCCGACACTTAGAGAGTGTGAACAGCCGAAGGGTTCTCTGCCCACACTAGGAGAGTGTGAAAGGACGACGGTTCTCTGTCAACACTGGGGATAGTGTGAAAGGACGGACAGTTCTCTGCCAACACTGGGAATTGTGTAAAAGGCCGGACGGTTCTCTGCCGCACCGGGGAGTGGTGAAAAGAGTGTGTTGTAAAGGCTTCTCCGCCTTGCTGTGGGTGCTAAAGGAGAGTTACTATTGGTATTAGTGCAATACTCAGAGGGTGCCTCTAGGGAGTGGATGTAGGTCTGGTTATAGACCGAACCACTATAAATCTGGTGTCATTTACTTTACTGTTTTTACGTTTCCGCACTTTATATTTCAGTTTTAAAAACTCTGTGGTTGAAAAACATTTTTCTACAAAATTTAAAAGAAATTTTATTTCGGTTCAATAATTTTCTAAAGGGGACTTAAATTTTTTTAAACTACCAATTCACCCCCCTCTTGGTAGCCTTGGGACATTCACTTAGGCTTAACAATCTAATTACTAGACTCAACAAGTGGTATCAGAGCTTCATTTCAAAATCATAAGTTTGAACTACTTTCTGATTAATGTAGATGGCTACTTTCGGAAACCGAAACACACCTGAGGGTTACTCTATCACTAGACCTCCACTGTTTGGCAATATTCTTTTTGATTTTTGGAAAACACGCATGTCTACTTTCTTACAGTCACTTGATTATCGCATGTGGATGCTAGTCCAGGATGGCTACACAAAACCAACTAGATTAGTTGATGGAGTAATGGTAGAAATACCTTTTACAGATTGGACTGTAGAAGAACGTGACTTAGCACAATTAAATGCTAAATGTTTAAATAGTTTCTTTTGTGCTTTAAAATCTGAAGACTACATGTGGGTTTCCACTTGCAAAAGCGGAAAGGACATATGTGATAGACTTTGTATAACTTATGAATGGACAAATGTGGTTAAACAATCAAGGTTCAATATCTTGTTACATGACTATAAATTATTTCGCATGAAACCTAATGAATCTATTTCCGACATGTACACAAGATTTACACAAATTGTCACTTCTTTGCATGCACTTGGTAGGGAATTAACTAATGCTGAAATGGTTAATAAGATTCTTCGTTGTTTACCTACTGCTTATGATGCAAAAATTACTGCAATTACAGAGTCTAAAGATTTAAACATTTATTCTATTGACAATCTTTTTGGTTCACTCATTGCTTATGAGCAAGGAGTAAGTCAAAGGAAGATTGATGCAGGTGAATCTCGAAAGGAGAAGAATATAGCACTAAAAGTGGAAGAGTCAGAGAGTGAACACTCACAACCTGAGGATGAAGATGATATTGCACTGATGACTAGACAATTCAGAAGCTTTTTAAAGAAGAAGCAGAAGAGACGCCAGCAATGGAATAGAGGTAAGTTTAACGGAAATGGCAAGGTTTCTAATGAAGTGATTTGTTATGAATGCAGAAAACCAGGTCATATCAAGATGGATTGCCCAAAACTCAAAGCCACTCCTGGTAAGGAGAAGGTGGAGGAGAAACCTATGGTAAAGAAGGGCAAGAAGAAGTTTCAAAGAGCTTTCTGGGCGGACTCAGCTTAAGACTCATCTGAGACGGAAAAAGAAGAAGAAGTCACTAATCTTTGCTTGATGGCAGACAATGTGGATCACTCAGATCAAGAAGAGGTATGTGACTTAACCTATGATGAATTATTTAAAGTTTCTGAACACATGCATGATGCATATAGGAAAATAAAAAAGATGCATGCTAGTTTAAGTTTAGAATTTGAAGAGCTCAAGAAGGAACATGAAATTCTTAGAAAAGATCATGCATTAATAAATGACAACCACATGAAACTAATTGATGAATATGATGACTTGAATAAGAATTTTGAAAATCTAAAATCATCCTATGCTGATCTTGAAAAAGATTTTAAAAATTTTAAGGATGAATCTGAGAGGAAAACATATCGAATCAATTATACAAATAGACTCTTGGAAGAAATGAATTCATTTTATAAATTGACAATAAGAGCTCTTGAGAATAATAGGATACCCCCCAAAATTGAAGATTTTACAAATCCTAAATATTATCCTAAATATATGGAATCCCTTAGAAGATAATTAAATGGAAGAAAACTTAGGAATATTTTTCCTAATGTTAAATGTAATAATTATGGATTTTTGGGACATATAGCTCACACCTGTACTTTGAAGATGAAATCTAATCTAGTGTGGAGACTTAAGATGCATAAACCTAGACATATCATACATGCATCTGATTATAAATTGCTAAAAGGTGAACCCAAACTTGTTTGGGTTCCCAGGTCTAACATTTGATATTTTTGCAGGATTGCTCTCACACAAGACCTCGTGGGAGCATATAGTACCTGGATAGCGGATGTTCAAAGCATATGACTGGAGACACTACACAATTCATATCGCTAGAAGCCAGGAATGGAGGCAAGGTTACACTTGGAGATAATACCACAAAGAAAGTGGTTGGATCTGGTATGATTGGTAATTTCAAAAACTTTTTTATAGATAATGTGTTATTGGTTGAAGGCTTAAAGCATAATTTGTTAAGTATAAGTCAGCTATATGACAAGGGATATAATGTTAAATTTTTACCTACTAGCTGCATATTAAGCCTAAATGGGAAAGAAGTTTTAAATGGAAAAAGAGTAAATAATGTTTACATGCTAGATTTGAATTCATTTCATACTACTATTACTTTCTGTTTGAAAACTATTTCTGATGAATCCTGGCTTTGGCATAGAAGACTTTGTCATTCTAGTATGAAAAATCTTAGGAGAATTACCCAAAAGAATTTAGTAAGAGGTATATCAAAACTAGACTTTACTAAGGACCACCTTTGTGATGCATGTCAATTAGGAAAATAAGTGAAGTCCTCTTTTAAGTCCAATAATGATCTTAAAACTAGTAAACCATTGGAAATTCTTCACATGGATCTTTTTGGACCCGTAGGAACTGTAAGTCTAGGAGGGAAGGTATACGGATTTGTTATTGTGGATGATTTCTCTAGATTCACTTGGGTTAGATTTCTTTTTCATAAAAGTGAATCATTTTAGGAATTCAGAAATTTTTCAACTTGGATACAGAGAAAACTAGGATGTGAAATAATATCTTTACAAAGTGATCATGAAGGAGAATTTGAAAATGAAAGATTTGAAAATTTTTGTAAAGAAAAAGGGATT
Organism: Dendrobium officinale; assembly: GCA_019514585.1. Lineage (NCBI taxonomy): Eukaryota > Viridiplantae > Streptophyta > Magnoliopsida > Asparagales > Orchidaceae > Dendrobium > Dendrobium officinale. Next base: position 17,116,788 of record CM033694.1, on the reverse strand, counting down.
GATCACAATTTTTATGCACCTAGAACCCCTCAACAAAATGGGGTAGTTGAAAGAAAAAACATAACATTAATAGAAGCCGTTAGAGCAATGTTGGCAGAATACTCACTTCCTAGATATTTTTGGGCTGAGGTGGTTAGCACTGCATGTTATGTTCTGAATAGGGTGAATGTGAGATCGAATTTAAATAAAACACTCTATGAGTTACTAAAAGGTAGAACACCAAATTTGTCTCATTTGCATGTTTTTGGTTGCAAGGTGTTCATTCATAACAATGGAAAATCTGCCTTAGGAAAATTTGATCCAAAATCAGATGAAGGAATTTTTGTTGGATATTCAAGTGTTGGAAAATCTTATAAGGTATTCAACAAAAGAACTTTAGTTATTGAAGAAACCACACATATTGTATTTGATGAATCTGAAAATTTAGAAGAGCCAAATATTGTTGAAGAAGAAATTGAGGAAAACTCCCAAAAGATTGATAGATTAAATTTGGAAGAAAATGTGGAAGAAAATTTGAAAAGAGAAAACCCTTTGCCTAGAGATTTGAGATTTTCTAAAAACCACCCAAGAGAATTGATTATAGGAGAACCTAGTGAGGGTGTTAGAACTAGGCGTGGATTAAATAAGGAAGTCAATCATTCAGCCTTTATTTCAACTATAGAACCCACTAATATTGATCAGACACTTTCTGATGAATTTTGGATATTGGCCATGCAAGAAGAGTTAAATCAATTTGTAAGAAATAAAGTTTGGGAATTAACTACAAGGCCAAAAGATCAAAGTGTTGTTAGAACTAAGTGGGTGTTCAAAAATAAAATGAATGACTCACGAGCAGTCATTAGAAATAAGGCTAGATTAGTTGCTAAGGGGTATAATCAAATTGAAGGAATTGATTTTGAGGAGACCTTTGCCCCTGTAGCAAGACTTGAAGCAATTAGGGTTTTACTTGTCTTTGCCTGTTTTAAAAGTTTTAAATTGTTTCAAATGGATGTCAAAAGTGCCTTTTTGAATGGTGTTATTGAAGAAGATGTTTTTGTAGAACAACCTCCAGGATTTGAAAATTCAAAATACCCAAATCATGTTTTTAAGTTAAAAAAGGCATTATATAAATTGAAATAGGCACCTAGGGCTTGGTATGAGAGATTGAGCACTTTCCTACTTGAAAGATCTTTTGAAAAAGGAAGTGTGGATACAACTCTCTTCTTAAAAAAATTTGGAAAGGAAATACTCATTGTTCAAATTTAAGTGGATGATATCATCTTTGGATCTTCAAATAAAAATCTTTGTGATGATTTTTCTAATACAATGAGTAGTGAATTTGAAATGAGTCTAATGGGAGATTTAAATTACTTTCTAGGTTTTAGCATCAAGCAACTTGAGGAAGGGATATTTCTTAGTCAAACTAAATATATTAAGGACATCCTCAAGAAATATGAAATGGACAATACTAAACATGTTAGTACACCAATGAGTTCCTCAGTTCAGTTGGATAAGAACCTTAAGGGAAAATCTGTTGATCAAAAGAAATATAGAGGGATTATTGGATCTTTGCTTTACTTGACTGCTAGCTGACCAGATATTATGTTCAGTGTTTGCTTATGTGCTAGATTTCAATCAGATCCAAAAGAATCACATTTGACAGCAGTGAAAAAGATTTTAAGATACTTACTAGGAACTCAAAACTTAGGAATTTGGTATCATAAGTTTAGCTCTTCATTTGAAATTATTGGTTATTCAGATTCTGACTTTGCAGGCTGTAGAGTGGATAGGGAAAGCACTTCTGGAATATGTCAATTCATCAGAAATTCATTAGTTTCTTGGTCCAGTAAAAAATAAAACTCAGTAGCCCTATCTACTACGAAAGCAGAATACATTGCATTAGGAAGTTGTGTGGCATAAGTACTTTGGTTAAAACAACAGTTGATTGATTTAGGATTATCTGTAGGCACTGTTCCAATTTATTATGACAATACTAGTGTTATTTGCATTTCCAAAAATCCTATTCAACATTCTAAAACCAAACACATTGATATAAGACATCATTTCATAAGGGATCATGTATCCAAAGGAGAAATTGAACTCACACATGTTTCAACTGAAAATCAACTTGCAGACATTTTTACAAAACCTTTAGCCCTTGATACCTTTAGTACTTTAAGAACAAGGCTTGGTGTTATTGATTTAAATGCCTAAACAAAATGTCTTTGCAACATTAATATTTATGTTTATGTTTTGTTTTTGATTTTGTGAAATTTTGAGTGTTTTGAATGAATTTGTTTTTGAGTCTATTGTTTTGCTTTATGTTTTCTGTGTTTTTAAATGTTTAGTTTGATTTTCTTAAATTAAAATTCAAAATTCAAAAATTGGAGGAAATCGTCCGGGACGACTCTTGTTTCGTACTGGACGATGTGAGAAAAATTGGTTTGCGCGAATTTTAACCGTTTTGAGAGCAATTTTTAATTAGATCGTCTGTACGATCTGACGATCGTCCAGGATGAAATTTTTCTTTTTCTCAAACGTCGAGACGATTGAATGCAGCGGTTGAGTGGATAAGACAGTTTTAAATATGGATTTCGTCTGTACGAATTTTTGGTTCGTCCAGACGAACAAATGTCGTTTCATTGTAGGGGACGGTTTTCAAGAGACTAGAAAATAAGTTACTTTTAGATCGTCTGTACGAAATTATTTCGTCTGTACGATCGGTCAAGTCAAAAAGCTTGTACGAAGGGACACATCGTAAGTTGTGTTGATTACGAAAAGCCGTTACATTTTGGATGAAATGGATCGTCTGTACGAAATATTTTTGTCCTGACTAACGATGATTTTTGTCCAGGAAGAACTGTTTTCGTCCAGGACAAACGTATCGTTTTTCTTTAAATATGAAGGCTTTCTAACTCAACAATCACACTTCCAAACTTCTCTTTCAATCCCTTTCTACTTTAAATCATTAATGGCCTCATCAAGCAAGAGACAAAAGGTGTTAGTGAAGAAGCCCAATAGGAATGCCTCAGAAAACTTTCTGTCTAAGGCAAATGAGGAATCCTTTCCTCATTTTGCTTCCGCCAAAATAACTCCATCTCGTATTTTAATCCAAAGTGAGATAAATTATAAGGTAATGCACCTTTTTTCCTCAACCCAATTCCATTTCATACTTTCTCTCGTCCACTTCTACAACAAGAAAACCTTCCACTATTTCCTAGCAAACATGAGTTTTAACTCGGACCACTCTTCCATTAGTTCCTTTGTTTTCAAGCAAAAAGTAGAAATCACCAAGCATGACATTGGTGCATTTCTAAACCTAAGGACTGAAGGATATAGAGCCCACACCCTAATGAGTGAAAACACTTTCCAATGGTATGATGTCAATAGGGTAATTAGAAAAAGTGGCCTAACCTATCATGTTGCTAGAGTATCCGATATGATCAAGAATGCCCGTATCATCCAACATATCCTTCGTTCTTCAATCATTCCTAAAGCTGGTGATAGGATCAATATTACCCCTCTCCTTTCTGTTATAACCTTTTTAATTATGGATCGTCACCCATTCGACGAAGCCCAACTTATCATAGATCACATCTATGGGCTTTCAGAAATAGGACTTGCAGATTAGAAAAGAAAAAGGAACATCTCTTTAGGATACTTAGTTACCTACATCTTGGAAAAGAAGTATAACTTAGTGCATCCTAATGATGAGTATGAAGAGCCAGTTTATTATAATGATGCTTCCTTCAGATTGCTTTTCAAGGAGGAAAAGGAAAAAGAAAAAGCACATGGCAGTGCCTCAGAAGAAGAAGAAGAAGAAGGAGTGCAAACCTCTGCACCTCAGTCAGATTATTAGAATCTGATTGAGAGATTTGATAGATTAGAGACTCATGTTGATCAAAGGTTTGATCAATTTGATGCTCAACTTATGCAGCAACAACAAGACATTGGTATCATTAGAAATGAAGTACATGAAATCAATACCAATGTAATGTTGATGGCCTCCTACTTCAACCTTTTCGGTGGCATTCCTCCTCCTCCTCCTCCAGAACAGTAGAGATGATTTTCTTTATGTTTGCTGTACTCGTGTTTGTTTCATGTTTTGTTGTGTCAGTGTTTATGTTAAATATTTGTTTTTATGTTTGTCTTTTCTTTTAAGTTAAGTGTATGTTCTTAAATGTTTTTAGATATTATGAAATGTGTAATCCTTTCATTAATATCAATGCATGTAGTTCTTGTTTCAAATTTGATTTGTTTTTGAAATGTGGTTAAATTTTTATGAATTTCATTAGTATTATTTAATCTTCATAGTGCTTAAATTAGATTGTAATTTGAGATTATCTATATTAAAAAATCTAGTCCTTCAAAATTTAAAAGTTGTTTATAACTTGTTGTAATTAGAACTTTTAAATTCATGTCTATTCATTTAGACTACATAAAAGTTAATATTATTATTGCAATTTAGATGTTTTCTTATTTTGTATTTCCTTGCTCAAATAATATTTATGCACTTAGAAATATTTGAAATTTTAGATTATTGATTTTGGGAAGAATTGGTCTCAATTACTCTTGAAAATTGTACAAAAAAGTACAAAAATCAAAAGGAATGCGCAAAGGTTTGCAAATATGCAAAAGAGGCACAAAATCAGCCCAATATCAAAAGATGCACAAAAATGTGCCAAAAAATTTTGAAACAGATGCGCAAAGCGCCACATGTGGTAATTCTCTTCTTTCCAAATTCTTTCAATCTCTTAATTCAAATTGATCTTATGTTCATTTATATTCTATTGAACTTTGAAATATCGAATTTTTCTTCATCTCTCTTGTAATGATTTTCTATATTGGAATGTCTAAATTGAATCATGTCTTTGCTAAATTCTTCTTACTTACAATGTTATATCACTTTTTAAATTTCATGAATTTCTATGATTGACCTAATGTTTTTAGTTTAAAATTGCATACCTTGTGTCAATCACCATTTAGATTAAATGTTCAAATGAATTTCATACAATTACTTACATTTCTCGTCTTTTTTCTTCTTCACTTTTTGTTGCTGTCAAAAAGGGGGAGAAATCATTGTGTTTGTATGTTTTGTTTGTGTGTCTCTAGTTTATTTTTTTGAAAAATAAAAATTTTTGTGTTTTATGGTTCAAATTGCCTCTTTATTTTCATGTATTCATGAATTCAGGGGGAGTTTAGGAGATAGGAGATTTGTTTAAATTGAAACCATACAAACAACAATTGTTTTGCCATCATCAAAAAGGGGGAGATTGTTAAGATAGTTGCTATTTGCATGCTTTACATTTTTGCAACTTATGAAGTTTTGATGATTCCAAACATTATTTTTCAAATGTGTAGTTATCTCCTGACAATTTTGGAAGAATGGATTTACTCTTGTGTGTACTAACATTTCAGGGAAAATAAACTCCAGATTACGATGAGTTCAAATCAAATTCAGCATGAGATACTCTGTAATATTTAAAGCTTGCACTTTTCTTTGAAATAAAAATTGAAAGGGAGTGATTGTAACTTGAGTGAATAAAAACATACACACACACATGAGGAGATCATATAAAATTTATATTGATCGTACAGAACGATATACGTTCATACTGGACGATCAGACAGTTATCTCCTATAGAGCATATGAAACGAATAGGAACTTGCTCGAAAATTTTTTTCTAAGTCCTATTCGTCCAGGACGAAATAAATTATCGTCCAGGACGATTGGCTCTCTGTAAAATTTTCGTCCAGATGAAATTAAATTATCGTCCATAGCGACTGGTTCTCTGGAAAGATTTCGTCCAGACGAAATTAAAAATCGTCCAGGACTATCAGGTCTCTGGAAAATTTTCGTCTAGACGAAATTAAATTATCGTCCGTGGCGATTGGTCCTCTGGAAAATTTTCGTCCAGACGAAGTAAAGAATCGTCCAGGACGATCGGTCCTCTGTAAAAATTTGATCCAGACGAATAAATTTTCGTCCAAACGATTAACCGACTTAGGACAGTTTTCAGCAGTTTCTAGAACCGACCTTGTAATAACCGTTCGTACTGAACGAACCAAGTTCGTACAGGACGATCATCTGTACGAAGATATTTCGTACACATATTCAAATAGGGTCATTTCAGATCATTTAAGTAAAATCGTCCAGGACGATCCACGATCGTACAGGACGATCCACTGCGTACGGAATTGAATACTTGCAGTTTTTGGGCGGTTTTTCTTGTCTTTTATATAAATAGTCCAAATTAGACTGCCACCCTATCTTTTTGTCATTTGATCTTCGTGCCTCTTGAGAGAATATCCAGGAGAGAGTGGAAGAGAGCATTCAAGGGAGGATTCCAACCACTGGAGCGAGAAGGCTTCACTTGGAGTTCAAAGGTAAGAGTCTCTACTTGTGAATTGGGATTACTTCACTCTTTTCCTTCTTCCTTCTAGATTCTTATGAGAAGATCTGTCAAGGAGATCCGGTTCTCTACCGACACTTGGAGAGTGTGAACAGTCGAAGGGTTCTCTGCCCACACTAGGAGAGTGTGAAAGGACGACGGTTCTCTGCCTACACTTGGAGAGTGTGAACAGCAGAAGGGTTCTCTGCCCACACTAGGAGAGTGTGAAAAGACGACGGTTCTCTGCCCACACTAGGAGAGTGTGAAAGGACGACGGTTCTCTGCCAACACTGGGGATAGTGTGAAAGGACGGACGGTTCTCTGCCAACACTGGGAATTGTGTAAAAGGACGGACGGTTCTCTGCCGCACCGGGGAGTGGTGAAAAGAGTGTGTTGTAAAGGCTTCTCCGCCTTGCTGTGGGTGCTAAAGGAGAGTTACTATTTGTATTAGTGCAATACTCAGAGGGTGCCTCTGGGGAGTGGATGTAGGTCTGGTTATAGACCGAACCACTATAAATCTGGTGTCATTTACTTTACTGTTTTTACGTTTCCGCACTTTATGTTTCAGTTTTAAAAACTCTGTGGTTGAAAAACATTTTTCTACAAAATTTAAAAGAAATTTTATTTCGGTTCAATAATTTTCTAAAGGGGACTTAAATTTTTTTAAACTATCAATTCACCCCCCTCTTGGTAGCCTTGGGACATTCACTTAGGCTTAACAACCTAATTACTAGACTCAACACATACAACTTTTCATCATCAGTAAGCTCAGCCGCATTAGGCGGTGCATCCCCTCCCTCCGTCGTGGGGGTAGCAGTCGAGGAGGACTGTCCCGCATCCCCCGTCGTGTCTTTACCCGAGAGGTTCCCCGCTCTCGCCAGATTGGGACCAGGGATCGGCGTTATCACGCCAACAGTTGGGGTGCCCCCATTAACCGGCCTGGGGCTGTTGGAGGCCACGGACAAACAAGCACCAGCCAAAAGGGCCTTTCCCGTGGCAACTCCGGGTGTGCTCCCCCCGGGAATGGCAATTCCAGCCATTGCCCGAGACAGGCAGTGCTCCTTCCTATGTCCAATGCGACCGCATTCGAAACATGATAATCCCAATCCCTCATACTCCACCCGTTGATGGAATCGGCCCTTCCACCCATTAATCCAAATACCAGATTGGAGCTTCCTCGTAAGGTCAAGCTTGACACAAACACGGGTGTATTCCCTGCCTTCCAACCTTGCCCGTTTGGGCATCAATCCACAACGGTTCTCCGATCATCGAGGCGATGCGAATTAGCTTTTCCTGATCCCAATATTGGAGGGGCAATTGCGATAATCGAATCCAGATCGGAGAAGTCAAGCCTTCCAGAGAGCTCGGCAAAAATTCCGGCGTCCATCTGTTCATTCCGACAATATTGCCGCTAAAGAACCAAGGCCCGCCACATAACACTGCGTCCCTAGCCTCAAACGACTTAAAAGTGCAGGCAAAACAATCAACACCAATGGTGGAAAGTTGGAACTCACCAAAGCGCCCCCATTGTCTTCGGGTTTCAGCTTCAAGCACAAAGAACGGGAGCCGCCGTCCCAATACTTTGCCCACAATCGCATTTTCCAAGAGGTTAATGCTCCGTTCCACCACTTCCAAGCGAGGATCAACCGAAACACCATCAGCCGAGAATTGGCCTCTCCTAACCTTCTCGGTAACCCTGATATGCTCCGGCCTCTTCCAAACATTGGTCGAATTCTTCTGTTGCGTAGCAGCCACCTTCTCTCCAAAAATTCCCTTGCTCGGTTCAGCAGAATCATTTCCGCAAACACCATGCGAGTGCTGCAGCGTCTCCTGCATGCCGCTGCCATGCAGATCCGAGTGGTTCACGCCTAATTGTGGGCTATCCCCCAGCCTTCCTCCAGCACACAGCTCGGAAGCATCCATGTCCACATCCTCACCCGTTACGACCTCCCTTGGCACCACCGGCACAAGGAAGGCAGCAGCCCTCCGTGCCGCCGCAGCTGCCTCCACACTAGCAGCAGCCGAAACCCTCTCAAGGGCTTGTTCAAATTCCATGGCAGCATCTTCAAATATTGGGTTAGCCGAGACCTGCATCTCCTCCGTTTGTATCGCATCCATAGCACTCCTCAAGCATTCCTTTTGCAGATCAGCGGCGTGCCGCCCTGAATCGCGCCCCTCACCCATCCCAGCTGTGGAACCGCGCCTGTCCCGCACTCCCTGGTCGGGATTAGCCGCCCCGCTCCTAGCAGCACCCTGGCTAGCACCCGCCTCCACGGCAACCTTGCCACCGCGTGTGGTCCCAGCACCTCTATCTCCCGAGGGCTTGTTAGCACCGTTCGTCGAGTGCTTCCCGGCCTCCCGCCTTAATCGGTGAACTAGCATCCGCGCCCTTCCTTCCGCCACCCGATCCAATACCAGACTTCCGCCGGTCACGTCCCCCATCATCCGCCACACCTTCACCACCACCCCCGCTAGAGCGGGGAGGAGACCTCCCCCCCCCCCCCCCCCCCCCCCCCCGCCATACCCAGAGCTTCTCACACTAGGAACACTCTAGTGAGAGAAAGGAGTGGAAAGAAATGAAGAACCTCCCAAGGTTTTTGGGTTCCTTGAAGATTGCATATGCATTTAAAGAGAAAGGTAAAAAACAATTACAAAATACAGAAAGCAGAAAAGAAGCTAAGCCCTATCACTTTCTTCCCTTAACAACAGTACGAAAGTTAAGGGAATGCCAGCACAATTAATGTCTTTCCACAAAAAGTTGCCCAAAAGGCCCAAGTGTGCACAAAAATTAGCCGGCCGGTTGCTTTGCCGATTAATATGTTGGAAGATGACTTGCTTGAAGCTGCAAAGAAAGGACACGTTCGGAGCCTCCACCGTCCTGTGAATTTTGCACCGGGGGCTATGCATTTGTTAAAGCCATTTGATAGCGCTAAGTGAGTCGCCCTCCATAATGATGCCGTCAAGATCAAGCATCCAATCCTCTATCACCATCTGCATAGCCTGCACAGCAAATAGCTCGGAAGTGGTATCTTCCCAATACTCAATTTGGTGGCCAGCCGCCGCCACCAACTTCCCCTCATGATCCCGGACAACAATACCAAGACCCGCACGGTTGGATTGCAGCAGCGCCCCATCAAAGTTAACCTTGAGCCAGTTTGAGGGGGGGGGGGGGGGGGGGCACCATAATTTGTGAGGAGGCAGCCCAATAGGCTGATTGGTACACCATTGCTCCAAAGGAGGCAAAGCGTCGACTTCGGGAGAGCCAACAGCACCGTAGTCGCAATAACCGCGGGAGAACCGAAAGCCCGGTCGTGTTTCATATCATTACGAGCCCGCCACGCTTGGTAGACAACGTAGCACATGATACGGCCCATAACAGGATTGGCAGTCACAGCATGCTCCAGAAATTCAATAAGTCCGTCCAAAGAAGCTGGAGACGGCACCCCAATTCCCCACCGGGTGAGGCAGTCATTAATCTGTTTCACTTTGTTACAGTGCAGGTAACAGTGTTCACTTGTTTCAACCACATTGCAGGCCCAAGGACACATCGGGCTATTAGTCAACCCTCTTCGAAACAGCCAGCTGTTTGTCGGGATGGCATCCCGAAGCAATCTCCACCAAAAGAAATTATCCCTAGGGTGCAGCCGCAACCTCTTCAGCCACTGATAATGATAATCACGAGGTCCGATCGCGGCATTATAGGCCATGGCCGTAATAGTTTGGGCAAGAGGGGAGTTTATAAGTTCAGGAGAATCCGGACCTTGACCCTGGTCCGTAGGAATAGCACAAATGCGCTCCGCCATCACATCTCTGAATAGCTCGGTAACCACATCACGGCGCCAACCCTGGTCCAGATCAAGCAATTGACCAACATTCCACTCCTCGGACACGGTAGTGTTGCCAAAGCATGGCCAATCCACCATTCGCTTATCAAGGATCCACTCATCTATTCAAACATTAGCATTTTGCCCGTTGCCAATTCTCCACCGCAGCACTGGCCGAATGGCTTCAGCCCCGTCCTGAATCACCCTCCAGGTTACCAAAACATTGCGAGCACTAGTAGCTCACCACGAATCGTCGCCATATTTCTCCATCAGTAGCCGGTGAAGCCACACTTCTGGTTCATTGATGAAGCTCCAGGCTAGTTTAGCCCGCAAGGGGCCTTGCCAAACCAAGGGCGAGTGAAATCCCAGCCCGCCCTGCGACGTGGGCTGGAATAATTCATCCCAAGCCACATAATGAACGCCCCTGCTGTTGCCATTCTTCCACCATAAGAATTGTCTGCCAATCTTATCCACCTTGGCTAACACACCTTTCGGGACATTCGTGAGTGTCATACAATACATTGGGGTGCAAAGGAGGGCTGTCCGAATCAGCGTTGCCCAGCCAGCCAAAGAAAGGTGCCGCCGTCCCCACACCTGAACCTTGTCCGCCGCCTTCCTGAGTAAATTAGTGAAGTCCGAATCCACAAGACGTTGCATAACCAATGACAATCCCAAATATTCAAGGGAGGTTACCAATCCAAAACCCAGCAACCGGGAAATCCTTCGACATTTCCACCGTGGGCACCGCTTATTAAACAAGATAGCGGATTTACCTTGATTGATTATTTGCCCCGTCCAGGCACAATAGTCATTGAAAATATCCTAAATCCTCTTAGCATTTCCAACCGAATCCTCAGCAAACGTCACAATGTCATCCGCATATAATAAGTGGGATACCCGACCACCATTAGGAACAATCTGCACCCCAAGTTGATCACCCCGCTGCCGGAACGCCTTCAAAAGGAGCTCGGAACACAGAATAAAAAGGTATGGCGAAAAAGGACAACCCTGTCGGAATCCACTCGTAGCATTGATCCAGTGCGACCGATTACCATTAAGCAGGAAGGCAAAGCGTGGAAGCGTAACACATTCGGTAATCCACCGAATGAAATTCCTGGAGAAACCCATATCCACCATAACTCTATGCAAGGTATCCCAAGCCATTCATTCATAGGCCTGTTGCATATCAATTTTGAGTGCCATAAGTCCCGAGCATTTAGTAGAGTGCTGAAATTTGCACATAACCTCTTGAGCCAACAAACCATGGTGGGCAATCGACCGGCCGGGTACAAACGCCCCTAGTTCCTTACTGATGATGTCCATCAACACCGGCTTAAGCCGGTTCACAAGAACTTTGGCAACCACCTTGTAAAAAGACTGGCACAGACTAATAGGACGAAACTGAGTCGGGCTATTAGCACAGTTGTTCTTAGGCAGCAAAATGATAATAGTGTCTTTCCAGCTTGGACACATCATGTTACTGTTAAAAAAGTCCAAGACAGCACAACAAACATCGTTTTTAATTATAGACCAGTAAAACTTAAGGAAGGAAGAAGTGATACCGTCCATGCTCGGGGCACGGTTATTTCCTAAACTGAAAACCGCCGACTGAATTTCCGCCTCTGTGATCACAGCATCAAGCATTCGCCGGCTTTGATCCGAGATGGCATCCGTTTCCGAAAACCTTGGCCACCAAGAAAAATTTGTTTGCCGATCCTTCCACTTCTCCGAAAAGAACTTCCAGAATTCCTCCTAGATGTCATTGGGATCGCGAGTAACCGTTCCGTCGCTTCACTTGAGCTCAGCCACCCGGTTAGTGCGACGCCGAGCCGAGGCCGCCATGTGAAAGAAGTGGGAATTAGCATCCCCCTCTTCGATCCAGTGAATTTTGGCACGTTGCCTCCACCAAATAGTGATCCGGGCGAGGGTGGCATTAAACTCCCCCACCACAAGCTGTAGCTCCTCCTCTTGTGCCGCATTGAGCCCCGTGACTGAACAGTCGATTGCCTGCAACTCCGCAATTTTGCTTTCAAGTTGCTCCTTCTGTGCTCCCAGTTCCCTTATTCTATTCCGACTCCAGTGGACTAATGACTTTAGTGTGCGAGCACACTTTCGGTTAAGCACATCCGCCGGGTTGCCATAGTCTCTTTTGCTCCATTGGTTATGGACAATCCTCCACGACGCCGAGTAGGTTTTCCAGATATCTTCAAAATGAATCCATTTAAAATTGGGGATGTTATTCCCGCTACCAATATGCAACAAAAGGGGGCAGTTGTCTGATGCCACCCGAGAAAGATGTCGCACCGAAGCAGAGGGGGCAGCAGCTAGCCCCTCTGAATTCATTAGGACACGGTCAAGCCACACCCAAATGCGGCTAGCCCCATCCTTATTATTCGACCAAGTGTACCGAGGTCCCGAAAACCCAAGGTTATGTAAATCATTGTCACCCATGAAGGCCACCATTTCCTGAGCACCAGTCGAGAAACTGAAGCATTTCCCGCCCTTCTTCTCCTCTTCAGACAAACAGCAATTAAAATCCCCACCCACAATCAATGGGCAAGGAGACGTAGCAGCCGCCCCCACCGTATCCCAAAGCAGGCGACGAACATGAAAGTCTTTGTTGGCATAGACAATGGAAACTGTCCATGTGCGCAGCCCCGGTAGAGTGAGGTGGCCAATCATACATTGATCCATCGCATGAATCACAGTGAATTGGGCAATGTCAGCCCGCCACATAGCCAGAATCCCTCCCGACTTGCCAACTGCAGGATGATGCACAAAATCCCATCCCGAGCCCGCCAACCGACTGACCTCAATCTGAGAAATCTCCTCCACTTTTTGTTTCTAATAATCCCACAAACAGCACCTCATTGGAAAAATTGAGGTGACGCAGAAAGTTGCTCGTACTCCTCTTACGAGCCCCCCTGCAATTCCAAAAAGGATGTGCGTCATTGATCAACCATAGGGGAAGTGTCCCCGCCACTCAGTCCAGAATCACCTTCCTTGCGTCTCTTCCTCAGGCCCACAGCAATAGGGCCGAGCACTTGGAGCTCCTTATCAAAGTGCGCTTTGGACGCACCATTTCGAGGCCGATCACGGCCTACCTGAGCCAAAAAAAGAGTTGGTTCTTTAACACTAAGTTTCCGCAAACTTGGCTTAAGGTTCTCCTTGAATCGCCCCTTCGAAGGCTCCCCAACCTCTTTGAGGTCCACTTGGCGCTCAACATTCTCCCGGAGAGGCTTATTCTCCACAGCACCTTGGCCTTGTTTACCTTTGCCACCCGAACGTCGCCTAGGCGGCATAAGGTTCCATTCCCCGAATTGCTTCTCATCTTCAGTGAGTTCCCGAACATTATCACCCGCCGTAATATGTTCCGTTCTCCCAGAGGTTGGCGTAACCGCAGCAGCCGCATTAGCATCTCCAATACTGCCCGCCGAGCTATTACGGCTACAGGAACCCTCTCCACCAAGTGGAGTCACCGTTTCAGTGTTAGTTTCCACCCGAGAGCCCCGTGGTCGGCTGGACGAAGCCACACTTGATCCCCCACCATCAACCGTGGCCTTTCCTTTAGAAACCGTCGTAAGCATTCCCGAGCCAGCTCCAGCCCATGGCTCCTTCCGATTGGGGCAAAGCTCCTGCTTGTGACCAACTCTACCGCAGCCAAAGCACGGCATACCGAGGCCCTCATATTCCACCCTCTGGTAGAACCGGCCTTGCCATCCATTCACCCACGTGCCCTTTTGCAATTGCTTGGCCAAATCCAGCCTGACACACACCCAGGCATACTCCCTCCGGCCATCACCTCCTGTTTGAGCATCAATCCACAAAGGTGAACCGAATTGAGAAATAATTTGCATAATATTCAGAAGATCCCAATATTGAAGCGGCAATTGCGGAAGACGAATCCAAACCGGCGATGAGAGCCCCGCCATGGAGTTAGGAGAGAAGCTGGGTGTCCAGTGGTCCAACCCGACGATGTTACCACTGAAGAACCACGGTCCTCCACAAAGAACAGCGTCCCGTGCTTCCTCGGAGCCAAAACGGCAAACAAAGCAGTCTGCCCCAATCGTGGTCAGGTTGTAGTCTCCAAACCGGCCCCATAGCCGTTTGACCTCAGCATTGAGCACAAAGTATGGAAGCCTCTTGGCAATAATCTTGCCAACCACCGTATTGTCCAAGGCTAGAATATGCTTCTCCACTAAATCCATATGCAAATTGACCGAGATGCCGTCTGTGGAAAACGCACCTTGCGCAACCTCTTCCGTAATCCGGATGTGCTCCGGTCGCCTCCAAGCATTATTTGAGGGTCCTTGTACAGTAGCCGTGGCCTGCTCCCCAAAGACCATCTCCTTCAGTTTTGTTGAGGCATTACGACAAGCACCTTGTGTGCGTGCTGAAGGCAAGCCGCCTCCGCAGCCCATGGAAAATTGGAGGTTCACGCCTAGATCGGGGTTAGCCCCTCCCTTCCCCACTAGTTGGCACATCCTCCAAACACATTTCCATCTTACCGTCACCTGTAGCTTCTGCTACTTCCGCCGCCTGAAGTTCCGAACCAAAGGGAGGTCTGTCCAGTCGTGAAGCCCCATCCATCTCAGCACGTCGTCCAGCTTCAGCCATCCGCACACAATCGGAAGCCAGCTCAAGCGCCATCGCTCGCCTCGTAGCAGCCGCAGCTTCGGCATCAGCCACTGCCACCACCCTATCCATTGCCAACTCGAAATCCATAGCATCATTTCCATCCTCAGCCGCCGGGGTGGCAAAAGGCAACGGGATAGCCTCCCGCGCCGACGCAACCTCCCCACTCAGCTCTGGTTCTTGCGTTTTGGGCACAACCGGCCCTCCACACAAACTTGCCTAGCTAGCGCCACACCCGTCCGGTGCTTTAGCACCCCGTGAACCCGCAGCAGCCTCCTCCGCCGAAGGCCTAGCTGTCACCACACCCTTACCCGCCGACTTCCCCGATCCCGCTTTGGCCGGAGATTTCACCTCCACGCCTTTTCGCCCACCTTGAGCACCAACACCCGACCTCCTCCGATCACGTCCCCCACCATCCGTCGAGCCTTTACCGCCTCCAAACCCGCCGGAGCAGGGAGGAGACCGCCTGTCCCCCCCGCCATGCCCAAAGCTTCTCACACTAAGAAACACTCTAGTGAGAGAAAGGAGTGGAAAGAAATGAAGAACCTCCAAGGTTTTTGGGTTCTTTGAAAGTTGCATTTGCATTACTAGAATTAAAACGGTTACACAATAACAAAAAAGAGCCTAGGCTCTAAAACTATCTGCCTCCAACAAAGACAAAAGGGAGGGGGGAATATCTCTACTATCACAATCTTTCCAAATAAAATTGCCAAAACAAGCCAAATTGGCACAAAAATCAGCCGGACGGTTCAGCTCTCGTGGAACATATTGAAATATAACCTGCTTAAACTGAAGCAGGAAGGAAAGGTCCGGCCCGTCAGTCTGGATATGGAACTTACTAAGCCGGTTGAAGGCGGCTTGGAGCCAACAGATAGCATTCCGGCAATCACCCTCAACAATAATCCTGTCCAAGTCATGCATCCAATCAGCAACCACTCTATCAAAAGCAAGGCCGGCAAGAATCTCGGCCTGCGTCACATCCCACTGCTCCACCTGAGTTCCGACGGCAACTACTAGCCGTCCCCCATGGTCCCGAGCAACCACACCAAGGCCGGCCACAGCATTAGGCCGAACAGAGGCGTCCACATTAAACTTGACCCACCCAGGAGGGGGGATGCACCAACGATTGGTAAACGACAGCCCAGGGGGCTGAGAGGTGCACCATTGCTCCAAGATTGGCATAGCATAACATTTCGGCAGCATAGCCAGCGCATTAGCCGCAAGGATAGTGGGCGTGCCATAGGATCTCCCATGGGCTTTGTCATTCCGGGCACGCCACACCTGGTAGACAACATAGCAGTAGAGCCGCCCCCCACTCAGGTTGTTCCCAGCCGCCTGTGCAAGGCCATCCAACATACTCCTCCAAGAGTCAAAAGTAGGCATAGTGATCCCCCACCCGTCCAGCACCTTAAGAGTCGTGGTCAACATATTGCAGCTGAACGTGAGGTGCTCCTCCGTTTCCACCTGGTTGCAGCCCCACGGGCAAGTCCCATGGTCGCTTAAATTCTGCCAAAAAAGCCAATGATTCGTGGGGATAGCCCCTCGCAATAATCTCCACCAGAAAAACTGCTCACGCGGGTGGAGCTTGAACTTACAGAGCCAAAGAAACTCATATTGTTCTTGATGGAAACTACCCTTGTAAGCTTGGGCAGTAATAGTAGTGCCAAAGGGCATATGGATTAATTCTGGGTGGTCCACTCCGCCACCGACCCGGGTCGGAATAGCACAAATACGTTCGGCCATAACCGGACCAAAAGAGTTTAGAACAAGATCCCGATTCCACTCCAAGTTTTCATCCAAAAAAATCACTGACCGCCTTCGAGAGCTTCAACCGCAAAAAATGATGGCCACGGGGCCAGATTTCTATTGGCAATCCAAGTATCATTGAGGACATCAATACTATTTCCATTCCTGATACTCCAGCGAATGATAGGGCGAAGAGCCATCGCCCCATCTTTAATGACCTTCCAAGTGACGGACGCACTACGTCCCGCCGGGACGTTCCATAAATCCAAGCCATATTTAGCCACAATGGTCCTTCCAAGAAGTGAGGAATTGTTGTGCAGCACATCCCAAGCAATCCTAGCCCGGAGTGGGCTCTGCCAAAGTAAGGAAGCATGAAATTCGAGTCCCCCAACCGCGACAGGGCGGCAGAGTTCAAGCCATGAAACATAGTTCAGCCCACGCTTACTCGAGTCCTTTTGCCACAAGAATTGTCTAGCCATTTTTTCAATGGCATTTAGAGTGCCCAAGGGGACAGCCGTGTGTGTCATAAGGTACATGGGGGACGTGAGAAGCGATGTCCGAATAAGAGTAGCTCTACCAGCCATAGATAGATGCCTTCGCCCCCAAATATTCACCTTTTCAGAAACCGACCGCACGATCTTAGAGAAGTCCGACTTGACCAACTTCCGCATTACAAGCTGAATGCCAAGGTAATCCAGCGACTGCACCCGGCGGAACTCAATATCTCTGGCAATTCTCCTTTGTTTCCACAGCGGGCATTTTTTACTAAACAAAATCGCTGACTTGGCGTAATTAATCCGCTGCCCTGTCCAGCTACAATACTCATTGAGGAGGTCCATGATCATCCGAGCATTACTCCCGCTGGAGATCAAGACATCGTCCGCGTACAGTAGGTGCGAGACGCACGGGGCCTCCCGCGCAATCCGAAATTCCAATAGCCCCGCCACGCGGGTCAAACGACTTTGTGAGGAGCTCCGAGCAAAGAATAAATAGGTACGGCGAGAGAGGACAGCCTTGTTGGAATCTGCTAAGTCCGCCAATCCATTCAGTCCTGCAACCATTAATAAGCAATTGGAATTTAGGAAAGGAAATGCATCGCATTACCCAAGTGATAAATTGCTCTGGAAATCCCATAAGCTCCATCACGTGTTGAAGAGTGGCCCAATCCATACAATCGTATGCTTGCTCCATATCGACCTTGAGGGCCATCATACCCGACAACTTAGTCGAGTGCTGAAAGTTTCCAATAATTTCCTGCGCCAGAAGACCATGATTGGAGATCGACTTACCCGGGACGAAGGCCCCTTGTTCCTCACCAATAATACCAGGGAGCACCGGTTTCATTCTGTTCACAATAATCTTCGCCACCACCTTGTACAGGGACTAACAAAGGCTGATGGGACGGAACTTAGCTGGGCCGTCAGCATTTTGCACTTTGGGAATGAGGATAATGAGCGTCTCTTTCCACTACTCATTCATAGTGCTAGTCAAGAAGAAATCTCGGATTGCACGCAGCACATCAACCTTAATAATTTCCCAAAAAAACTTGAGAAACGACATGGTAATCCCGTCCCGCCCGGGCGCATGGTTGTTCCCCATGGCATGAACTGCCTCCCACACCTCAATATCAGTAACCTCGGCCGTAAGCGCATCAGCAAAGTGTGCCGGAACTTTGTCATTCTCCTGAAATGCCGGCCAATTCAGGAGGCAGGCATTTCGTTCCCTCCACTTCTCGCGGAAGAAATCCATGAAAGCGTCACGGATGGCCCCCGCATCCGAAACTCGTTGGCCATCATGCGTCTTAATACAAGCAATCCGATTGTCACAGCGTCGCCCCGTGGCCACCATGTGAAAGAAGTGCGAATTCGCATCCCCCTCCTCAATCCATCTAGTCTTCGCCCGCTGTCGCAACCAAGTCGCAAGGCGAGCCAATGTATCATTCAACTCACCAATACAGCTTCGCAATTCATCCTCCCTTTCCCGGCTAAGCCCTGCAGGAGAGCAGTCCAAGCTTTGAAGTTCCAAAATCTGCTGTTCCAGCGATGATTTGAGCCGATTAAGGTTCATAGAGCACTGCCGGCTACAGTGATAGAGTGCCCGAAGAGTATGTTGGCACTTGCGGTTGAGGATATCCGCCGGGGGGCCAAAGTCCATTTTGTTCCAGTTTTTCTCCACAATTCTCCATGCCGCCGGATACATAGTCCACACATCCTCAAATCGCACCCACCTTTCCGGGACAGGGGCATTCCGTGGGTATAAGGTTAGGAGTAGCGGGGCATGGTCAGAAGCCACTCTACCCATATGTCGCATGGTCGCAAAAGGGGCTTCCCGAATTCATGAGGACACGATCCAAACGGACCCAAATCCGGCTGTTACCATCTTTATTGTTGGACCAAGTAAAACGTGGCCCCACAAACCCAAGATCATGCAAGTCATTATTGCTCATAAATTCCAACATTTTGAGTAGGCCCGCAGTCGGAGTAACCCGCTTGCCCCCCTTCTTCTCGGCTTGATCAGTGCAGCAATTGAAGTCGCCCCCAACCAACATGGGGGTCGAGGCCTCACCGTGGACATTAACAGCCTCCCAAACATGACGACGGTGGAGATAATCCTTGTCAGCGTAGACCACCGCAACCGTCCAACACCGGCAGTCCGGAAAGGTGAGGGAGCCAATAACCACCTGCTCATTGGCAAATCGCACCTCAAAGTTCATAATGCCCACGCCCGCCAGAGCACAAGAATGCCCCCCGACTTACCAACCGAAGGGATATGGAAGAAGTTCCAATTAGCCCCGACCATTTTATCAACATCAGCACGGACCAGACACTCAGTCTTAGTCTCCACCTAACCAATGAAGTGCACATCATTGTCACCAATGAGGTGATGCAGGTTGTTGCCCGTGCACCTCTTAAGGGCCCCCCTGCAATTCCAGAATAGGAGTGTAGACATTAGGCAACCATAGGGGACGCGTCCCCGCCGCCGCTAATAGGTCCACCATCTTTTCTACGCTTCCGAGGGGCCTCCTCGATAGGTCCAAGAGCCTGGAGCTCTTTGTCGAAGTGCGCCTTTGACGCTCCAAGCTTGGGTTGTGCCGGTCTAGCTCCGGCTTTGAAAAGTAAAGGCTCCGTGGTCCCCGGTCTTTTGTCCCCCTTACTGGGTCTAAAATTCTCCTTCATCCGAACAACTTTAAGTTCCTGAACTTCATTTAAGTTGACTTGCCTCGGGTTGTTCTCACCCAGCGGCAGTTTTGCCTCCGGCAGTGGCTTCTTTGATGGCTTCTTCCCCTTGCGTGGGGCCACAAGATTCCATTCCCCAAATAATTTCTCATCTTCCATAAGCACCTGGCCTTTCGACCCCACAACATTGCTGGACGGCGTAGCTAGAGTAGAGGAACACGCCTGCTCGGTCTTGTCCCCGGGTTGCAAGCCGAGGTTCACATCCGTCCCTTCTGGCCGCACAGGTGGCATCAGAGTTATGGTTCCAACAACCGCACTACCACCACCAATTGGCGTTTTGCTGCTAGCCGAGGAGCTGGCCTCCCCATTTCCGGGAGGTTTCATCACTCCCGTCTGTATCCCCTTGGCCTGACCGGAGCCACTAGGAGTAGTGGGACGGGCAGGGCATTGCTCCCGTTTGTGCCCGACACGGCCACACTCAAAGCACGAGAGTCCGAGTCCGTCATACTCGACTCGTTGGTAGAACCGACCCTTCCACCCATTGATCCAAATACCAGCTTGAAGTTTGGCGGCAAGGTCCAATTTAACACAAATACGAGCATATTCCCGTCTACCCCTAGCTCCCGTCTGTGCATCAATCTATAGTGGTTCCCCAATCATGGAAGCAATTCTGATCAAGTTGTCAGGATGCCAATACTGCAAGGGAAGTTGCGGCAGCCGAATCCAAACCGGGGAGGATAGGCCCGCCAACAAATTTGGGGAGAACTCCTGCGTCCATCCGTCAAGGCCAACAATGTTACCGCTAAAAAACCACGGGCCCTCGCAAAGGACCGAGTCCCTTGCCTCCACCGTGTTGAAGGTACAAGCAAAGCAGTCCGTGCCAATGGTTGAGATTTGGAGGTCGCCGAACCTCCCGCATTGCCGTCGGATTTTGGCTTCAAGAACAAAAAACGGAAGGCGACGCCACAAAATTTTACCAACCATCGCCTTCTCAAGAGAGTTAATGTTGTGATACACCAGCTCCATTCGGAGGTCAACCGTCACACCATCGGACGAATATTGCCCCCTCTTTACCGGTTCAGTGGCCTTAATATGGTCAGGACGTTTCCAAGCATTCGTAGTTGTAGGCCGGGCCCCCGCCTCCACAGCAACCCCAAAGATTCCTGTAGTTTTAATGGTAGGCGCAATTCCACAAACACCTTGAGTGCGCTCCGATTGGTGAGAAGACACGGTGGCATCTGCCCCCTTGCCGTTCACACCTACAGCACTATTGTTCCCCGAGCTACCGCCCTCACACACGCCGGGCTTGGCCAACTCTGGCAACCCATCCATGTTCAAATTCATTTCAATATCCCCACCACTCGACGGGGCCTGATTGGAAAAATTCTCTGGAAAATCCTCCATACCTTGGTCCATATCCTCAGCCGGTTCTGGACATCCGTCCACCTGCTCCATGGCCATTGCCTCCTGGACAGCCAGCGCTGAACCCTTACGTGCAGCAGCCGCAGCCTCCGCGGTGGCAACCTGCAGCACTCGTTCCATGGCTTGCTCGAACTCCATAGCAGCATCATTAGCCTCAGAGGTGGGATTGACCTTGAGTTGGATATCAGCAACCCGATCCACCAGATTTTGCCCAGCTCCCCCCCGGTTGCCATCCCGACTAGCCCTAGTTGGTGCCGACCCCGTACGCGAAGTCCCCTGGCTGCCCGACGCCAAATCGCCTGCAGTCTTGCCTCCTTTGGAGCTCCTGAAGGACTCCTCACCCCCAGCCTTACTAGCCGCCGAGCCTTTGCCGCTTGCTTTGCCGGAACCGGCATTCCCACCCTTCGCCAGAGAACGCACCTCCACATACTTCAAACCTCCACCCGAGCCAGTACCCGACCTCCGCTTATCCCTACTGCCGCCACCCGAACCATCTCCACCACCACTCCCGCCGGAGCGGGGAGGATACCGCCTGTCTCCCCCCGCCATGCCCAGAGCTTCTCACACTAAGGAACACTCTAATGAGAGAAAGGAGTGCAAAGAAATGAAGAACCTCTCCAAGGTTTTTGGGTTCCTTGAAAGTTGCATTTGCATTAAAAAGATAACATAACAAAGTACATCAGAGGTCTAAGCCCTATTACTTTCCTCTCGTAACAAAGAGAGGAAAGTTTCGGGTATCCCAGCACTAAGAATCTCTTTCCAAACAAAATTCCCCCCCAAAGCCCAACGGGCACAAAAATCCGCAAGCCTATTACAAGGTCTAGGAATCTGATTGAAAAGCACTTGGTTGAACAAGCTTAAAAAAGAGAGATCCGGGGCCTCCTCCAGCCGGTGAAGCCTGTGGTGTTGGTCCCTAAGCTCTTGAAGCCAACGCAAAGCATTGGAGCAATCACCTTCCAGAATAATCCCATCGCAATCAAACATCCAATCCTCCAAAGCATCTTTAAACGTGCAGGCCGTAAGAAGTTTCGCACGAACAGCATCCTAGTGTTCAATCTGCTGACCGATCGCCACAACAATGTTCCCGTGATGGTCACGGATCACCATACCCAACCCCACTAGGTTGGACTGAAGAAGGGAGGCATCGAAATTGATTTTAAGCCAGTTCGGAGGGGGGATGCACCATTGGTTATGATCGGGCAGTCCAAAGGGCTGATTGATGCGCCATTGCTCCAAAACAGGCATGCGGTGTGGCCTAGCGAAAGCTCCCAAGACCGTAACAGCCAGGACCGAAGGGGAGCCCCACGACCGGCCATGTTTTTTGTCATTCCGCGCACGCCAAGCTTGATAAACAGCCGAGCAATATATCCTACCAAGGCCTTGATTGTGAGCAGCCAACTCCAACATACGAAGCAGCTCTTCAGTAGAGTGCACCACCGGAAATTGAAAACCCCATCTACCCAGCTGGGTAAGGATGAGCATAAGATGATTGCAGCAGACCATACAATGCTCCGTGTCTTCCTCCGCATTGCAACTCTATGGGAAAAGCCTAGTGTCCGTCAGGTTCCTTCGGCCAAGCCAGCAATTAGTAGGAATAGCATCTCTTAGCAGCCGCCACCAGAAGAAGTTCTCCCTGGGATGAAGTTTCAGTTTTCTATGCCAACTGAAGGGATACTTGTCACCCCCCAAGCACGCCTCATAAGCCATGGCAGTTACTGTGCCCCCCCCCCCCCCCCCCGCAAATTGATCAACTCCGGAATGTCCCCCTCCCCAATAGGTTAAGAGGAATGGCGAGAATACGCGAGGCCATGGTCTCCCCAAAGCATTCCCGCACCAACTGGCTGTCCCAATCGCCGTCCTCCTTAAGCAAAATCTCCACCCACAAATTCTCCAGCATATCAACATTGCTAAACATCGGCCAACGGTCTATCCGCCGATCAAGGATCCAAATATCATTGAACACCCCCACCCGCTTGCCATCACCAATTCTCCACCTAATGATAGGCCGAAGAGCATTGGCACCATCATTAATAATTTTCCACGAAATAGAGACATTTCTTCCCGGCCATCCCTTCCAAGGATCATCACCATATTTTTCCCGTAGTAGTCTATGCAGCAAATCATTTGGCCGCTGAATGAAATTGAGAGCCAATCGAGCACGCAGCGGCCCTCGCCAATCGCTGGCTGAGTGGAATCCCAGCCTGCCAAGATCAGCCGGCTTACACAAATCGGACCAGGCCACATAGTGCAGTCCCCTACCCATCTCATCCTTCTTCCACAGAAATTGCCGCCCAAATTTCTCCACCATCTCGAGACTGCCTTGAGGGATACCCGTTAGCGTCATGCAGTACATCAGGACAGCAAGGAGTGAAGAGCGAATTAAGGTTGCTCTGCCCGTAAGAGATAGGTGCCGTTTGCCCCAAATATTGACTTTGGCCGCAGCCTTGTTCACAGTCTTGGTGAAATCAGATTTAATGAGCCGTCGCATTACAAGGGGAAGTCCCAAGTAATCCAAAGATGAAAGCATGTGAAAACCCACCAGATTAGCAATCCTCCGGCACTTCCATCTAGGACATCGTTTATTGAACAAAATTGCCGATTTGTTGGAATTGATTTTCTGGCTGGTCCAACCACAATAGTCCGCAAGGATCCCACAAATGCACTTTGCATTGGCCGGGCTAGCTTCCGCAAAGATTCAAATATCGTCGGCATATAGTAGGTGTGAAACCCTCTCCCCATTGGCAATGATAGACACCCCAAGATGATTCCCAAACTGATGGAAGGCCTTAGTCAGGAGCTCCGAGCAAAGGATGAAAAGATATGGCGACAGGGGATAACCTTGTCGCATCCCACTTTGTGCATCAATCCATTTGGACCGGTTACATTTAGCAAAAAGCAAATCTCGATTTGTTAATACACTCCATCACCCACAAAATAAACCGAGAAGAAAAGCCCATCACCTCCAAAGTGCGGTGGAGAGTATCCAAAGCCATGCAGTCATAGGCTTGCTCCATGTCAACCTTCATCGCCATCAACCCAGACTGCTTGGTAGAATGCTGAAACTTGCACATCATCTCCTGAGCAAGAAGGCTATGATTTGCAATGGATCTCCCGGGTACAAAAGCGCCTTGCTCCTCCCCGACCAAGCTAGTCATCATCGGCTTAAGGCGATTCACCCGTACTTTAGCCACCACCTTATAGAGTGATTGGCAAAGAATTATTAGCCGGAATTGAGAGGGGGAGGAAGCATACTCCACCTTGGGAATGAGAATAACCATCGTCTCGTTCCAGCTCGGGCACATGGATCCCGAAGCAAAAAAGTCTTTGATAGCTCTACAAATATCAACTTTGATGATTAGCCAGTAAAATTTAAGAAAAGAGGAAGTGATACCATCCATGCCAGGGGCCCGGTTGTTCCCCATGCTGAAGATAGCTTTTTGAATTTCGGCCTCCGACACATCACCCTCAAGCGAGTGCGCAACCTCCGCAGAGATAACTTCAGTTAACGGGAAGTCAGGCCATCTGTCCGTATTTATAACTCGCTGCTTCAACTTGGCTGAGAAAAAGTGCCAGAATTCCTCTTGGATGGAGTTGGGATCGGTAAGCACATCCCCATTATCTTTCTTGAGTTCCACCACCCTGTTGGATCGACGCCGCGCAATAGCCACCGCATGGAAGAAGTGGGAGTTGGCATCCCCTTCTTCAATCCAGCGAACCTTGGCCCGTTGGCCCCACCAAGTAGCCATCCGACTAAGCAAAGTGCTAAATTTGCCCACCTTCTGTTTAAGCTCTTCCTCTTGCTCAGGATCCAACCCATTGTCAGAACAATCAAGGCGTTGGAGTTCAGAAATGCGCAATTCCAGCACCCATTTTTGCTCACCTAAGTCCCGAATACGGTGCCTGCTCCAATGAAGAAGCACTTTCAGAGTTCGGCAGCATTTGCGGTTAACAACCTCCAGTGCATTGCCGGTATCAGTTCTTCCCCAAGCCTTGGCAACTACCCTCCAGGAGGCGGGGTGGCTCATCCAAACGTCCTCAAAACATAGCCATTATGAAATTGGGAACCGCACTCCGGCCTTCCAAGAGAAGAAGGAGAGGACAGTGGTCAGACGCAAGCCTGTTCAAATGTCGCACCGTAGCAAAAGGGACAGCATTCAGCCCTTCGGTATTCATAAGGAAGCGATCCAGCCAAACCCAAATACGGCTAGTGCCCTCCTTATTATTCGACCAAGTGAATTTGGGCCCCACGAATCCAAGGTCATGCAGGTCATTATCAACCATGAACGTCCGCATTTCATGGGCACCAGCGGACATCCTGAAGCATTTTCCACCCTTCTTGTCCTCCTGAGCAAGGCAGCAATTGAAATCACCACCCACAAGCATGGGGCCACTACCGGGTAGGCTAGCCTCAACATTAGCCCACAGCTGCCGACGGATGATGTGATCCTTATTAGCATAAACCAATGCCACACGCCATTGCTGTAAATTGGGTAGAGTAATCTACCCGGTCAAGAATTGTTCCGACGCCAAAGGACACATCAAACTTTAAAATATCACTTCTCCATAAGGCCAATAACCACCCGATTTTGCCCACCGCAGGTTGGTGGTAGAACTCCCACCCACGGCCCGCAAGCTTGTCAACCTCCGCTCAGTCAAGATATTTCACTTTGGTCTCGATGAGACCAACAAAAAGAACCTCATTGGAAACAATGAGGTGATTTAAGAATTGGCTCGTGTTCTTCTTACGAGCCCCCCTACAATTCCAAAAAAGGATGTGGGTCATTGATTAACCAAAGGGGAAGCGTCCTCGACGCTCATACCACCATCCCATTCCTTCTGGCATTTCCTCGGACCATCCTCAATGGGGCCAAGGGCCTTCAATTCTTTTTGAAAATGAGCCTTGGAAGCTCCAAGTCTCGGTCGGTCCCGTCCGACCCCGGCCGAGAAGAGTATCGGCTCGATAACGCCTAGTTTACGCCAACTAGGCTTGAGATTTTCTTTGTTCCGACCCTTCAAAGGTTCCCCAACCTCCTTGAGGTCAACTTGCCTCGCGGAATTCTCCCGGAGAGGTTTACCTTTCCCCACGGCTTGGTCTTTCTTAGGCTGGCCACCCGGTCTCCTCCGTGGGGGGACAAGGTTCCACTCCCCGAATTGCTTCTCGTCCTCCGTAAGTTCCTGAGTAACCGCCTCCACCACAACCTTCCCATCCAGACAGGGAGCAGGCGTGGTGACATCTTTCGCATCCGCAGGTGATTTTTGCTCCGTGGTGCTAACACGGCTGCTCGAACCCACCGCACCAGACGGTGTCACCACTTATGTGTTCGTCGCTGACACATTCCCCCTCAGCTTACTTGTAGAGGCCACACTCGAGCCTCCCCCTTCCGAGATAGCTTTCCCTTTAGATGCCGCATTCGGAGTTCCCGTCATTCCATCTAGGTGAGTTTCCTTGCGCAAAGGACATTTCTCCTGCTTTTGGCCAACCTTGCCGCAGCCAAAGCAAGACATTCCAAGGCATTCATATTCCACCCTTTGGTAGAAACACCCTTGCCACCCGTTCACCCAGGTGCCCGTTTGGAGTTGCTTGGCCAACTCCAGCCAAACACAAACACGGGCGTATTCCCGTCTACCATCCCCCCCCCCCGTCTGAGCATCAATCCACAAAGGTGTCCCAAACTGAGAGGCGATCCGCATGACATTGGGGATATCCCAGTATTGCAACGGAAGTTGCGGCAGACAAATCCAAATCGGCGACGAGAGAACATCCATAGAATTCGGGGAAAAGCTGGGCGTCCAGCGATCAAGCCCAACAATGTTTCCACTAAAGAACCATGGCCCTCCACAAAGCACTGCATCCCTGGCTTCCTTCGAGCAAAACCGGCAGACAAAACAATCTGCTCCAATAGTAGTAAGGTTGCAGTCCCCAAAGCGGCCCCACAGCCTCTTCACTTCCGCACTGAAGACAAAGTAAGGAAACCTCTTGCCGATAATTTTGCCGACCACCGCATTATCAAGAGCATGGATGCGTTTATCCACCAGCTCCATCTACAAATTGACCGAGATGCCATCCGTGGAGAACGCACCCTGCGCCACCTCCTCCGTAACCCGGATGTGCTCCGGCTTCTTCCAAGCGTTTGCTGGAGGGTCCTGGGCAGTCGCCGAAGAACCTCTACCGAAAACCGCAGTTTTCTGTCCAGCTGGAGGAAATTCGACAAACACCTTGCGTGCGAGTTCGGGGGATTACCACCGCCACATCCCAAGGAAAACTTGAGGTTCACGCCTAGGTCGAGGCTAACAGCATCCACCCCTCTAACCCTTTCACCCTCCGAGCACATCTCAGTGTCACCACCATCATCTTCAGCCATGCCAATCACCTCCCGAGAAGTCTCAGCCTGGCTGGAATTTCTTGGGCGCAAACAGCCTGCCTCCCGTCGCCATGTTCACGGCTTCCACCTTCATCACACAGTCGGACGCCAGCTCCAAGGCCTTAGCCCTCCTCGCCACAGCCTCTGCCTCCGCATTAGCATCAGCCGCCACACGGTCCAAGGCCAATTCAAAATCCATCGCAGCCTTCCCATCATTAGTCGGCGGGTTAGCCCCAATCTGCAGCTCCGCCTCCCGCAAGGCCTTCCCCGCGCCTCTCGGGCTATCCGCAATAGCTTTGGGAGCAGCCGTCCCTCCACACGAGCTTACAAGCTCACCACCAGCACTTTCCACAGCCTTGGCTCCACGGGTCCCCACCCCGCAGTCCTCACCCGAAGGCTTAGCCACAGCCAACGCCTTCCCCGCCGACTTTCCCCGCACCCGATTTGGCCGGAGATTTGATCTCCACACCCTGGCGTCCACCTTGAGAACCAACACCCAAACGCCGCCTCTCCCTATCGCCACCACCAGCCGAACCTTCACCGCCACCATTCCAGCCGATTTGACCGGAGATTTGATCGCAAGGTTTTTGGGTTCTTTGAAAGTTGCTTTTGCATTACTAGATAAAAAGGTTACAAAATAACAAAACAAAGAGACTAAGCTCTAGTGCTATCGGCCTCCAACAAAGACATAAGCGAGGGGGGAATATCTCTACTATCACAATCTCTCAAATAAAATTCCCAAAACAAGCCATGTTGGCACAAAAATCCGCCGGGCGGTTTAGCTCTCTCGGGGCATGCTGAAAGATAACCTGCTTAAACTCTAGCAGGAAGGAAAGATCCGGCCCGTCAGTCTGGACATGAAGCTTGCTGAGCCGGTTGAAAGCGGCTTGGAGCCATTGGATTGCAATCCGGCAATCACTTTCAATAATAATCCTGTCCAAGTTGTGCATCCATTCCTCAATAGCCCCCAGAAAGGCAAGGCCGGCGAGAATCTCGGCCTTAGTCACATCCCATTGCTCCACTTGAGTCCCAACAGCAACCACAAGCCGTCCAGCATGATCCCGGGCAATCACACCAAGGCCGGCGACAGCATTGGGGCGAACAGAATCGTCCACATTAAACTTAACCCACCCAGGAGGGGAGGTGCACCAATAGAAGGAAGAGGACAGCCTAGAGGGCTGAGAGGTGCACCATTGCTCCAAGATTGGCATAGCATAACATTTTGGCAGCATGGCCAACACATTGGCCGCAAGGACCGTAGGCATTCCAAAAGGTCTACCATGGACCTTGTCATTACGGGCACGCCAAGCCTGGTAGACAACGTAACAGTATAGCCGCCCCCCACTCGGGTTTTGCTCAGCCGCTTGAGCAAGGCCACCCAGCATGCTGTCCCAAGAAGTAAAAGCCGGCACCGCAATCCCCCATCCGTCCAGCACCCGAAGGATTGCATTCAGCATATCGCAGCTAACCGTGAGGTGCTCCACCGTCTCCGAGTTGTTGCAATTCCACGGGCAGTCCCCATGGTCATTAAGATTTCGCCGAAACAACCAATGGTTCGTGGGTATGGCCCCACGCAGAATTCTCCACCAGAACAGTTGCTATCTCGGGTGGAGCTTAAATTTCTGGAGCCAGAGAAATTGGTACTGCTCTTGGTTGAAGTTCCCCTTATACGCCTGGGCCGTAATCGTAGTGCCAAGCGGCAAATTAACAAGTTCCGGGATGTCCTCACCGCCACCAACCCGGGTCAGAATAGCACAGATGCGTTTAGTCATCACTGGGACAAACGAAGTCAGGACAAGCTCTCTTTTCCAGTCCAGGTTATCATCCAAAAAATCACTAACCATCCGGCCCTCAATTGCTTCGACCACAAAAAATGACAGCCAACGTGCCAGGCATCTATTGGCGATCCAAATATCATTAAGGCCTCAATGCAATTTCCATTCCCAATGCTCCAGCGGATGATGGGGCGCAAAGCCAATGCCCCATGCTTTATGATCTTCCAGGTAACAGATGCACTACGTCCCGCCGAAACATTCCATAAGTCCAGCCCATATTTAGCGGCAATAGTCCTGCCAAGAAGCGAACCATTATTGTGCAACACATCCCAAGCCAGTCTGGCCCGTAAGGGGCTTTGCCAAAGTGAGGACGCATGGAAGCCAAGGCCCCCAGCAGCGATGGGGTGACAAAGTTCCCGCCACGAAACATAGTGCAGCCCTTTCTTACTTGGATTTTTCTGCCACAAAAATTGCCTAGCCATTCTCTCGATGGCGTTCAAGGTGCCCATGGGGACCGTCGTATGTGTCATGAGATACATTGGGGACGCAAGCAGCGACGTCCGGATTAGAGTGGCTCTGCCAGCCATCGAAAGGTGCCTACGTCCCCACACGTTTACCTTATCAGAGACCGATCGCACCACCTTGGCGAAATCCGACTTTACCAGCTTCCGCATAACCAGTTGGATACCGAGGTACTCTAGGGACTGCACCCGGCGGAAGTCAATATCCCGAGCAATCCTTCTTTGCTTCCAGAGCGGGCACCTTTTGCTAAACAAAATTGCCGATTTGGCGCAATTGATCCGCTGGCCAGTCCATCTGCAATAGTCATTCAGGAGAGCCATCATCATCCTAGCGTTACTTGTGCTAGCATCCGCAAAGACCAGCACATCATCCGCGTACAGCAGATGCAAAACCGACGGGGCATTCCAAGAAATCTGCACTCTAATAGTCCCGCCGCGCTGGGTAATTGCCTTCGTGAGGAGCTCCGATCAAAGGATAAATAGATATGGCGAGAGGTGGCACCCTTGCCAAAATCCGCTCGAGCCGCCAATCCAGTCACTCCTGCAACCATTGATTAGCAATTGAAATTTAGGATAAGAAATGCAGCGCATTACCCAGGTGATAAACCGCTCCGGGAACCGCATAAGCTTCATCACATGCTCGAGGGTAGCCCAATCCATACAGTCGTAAGCCTGCTCCATGTCAACCTTGAGGGCCATCATACAGCTTCATCGAATGTTGGAAGTTTCAAATAATTTCCTGCGCCAGAAGACCGTGGTTGGAAATAGATCGACCAGGAATAAACGCCCCTTGTTCCTCTCCGACAATACTGGAGAGCACCGGTTTCATTATGTTAACAATAATCTTCGCAACCACCTTATAAAGAGACTGACAAAGGCTAATAGGGCAGAATTTGGTAGGGCCATCAGCATTCAGCACTTTAGGAATGGGGATAATAAGTGTCTCTTTCCACTCCTCATGCATAGTGCTAGTTATAAAAAAGTCCCGGATTGCCCGCAGCACATCAGTTTTAATGATATCCCAATAGAACTTGAGAAAGGAAGTGGTGATACTGTCCCGCCTAGGGGCACGGTTGTTTCCCATAGCATACACAGCATCCCGCACCTCCCCATCCGTGACTTCAGCCATAAGGGAAGCCAGAAAATGTTCCGGAACCTTGTCATTCTCCTTAAAGACCGGCCAATTGAGGAGGCAAGCATTTTGTTCCCTCCACTTGTCCCGGAAGAAACCCGTGAACACCTCACGAATGGCCCCCGCATCCGTGATCCGCTGGCCCAAGCTAGTCAGAATACTAGCAATCTGGTTGTCCCGGCGGCGGCCCGTGGCAACCATATGAAAGAAATGAGAATTCGCGTCCCCCTCCTCAATCCATCTAGCTTTCGCCCGCTGTCGCCACCAAGTCGTAAGGCGAGCCAAGGTGTCATTTAGATCACTGATGCAGCTACGCAACTCGTCCTCACGCTCCCGGCACAGCCCGTCCGGCGAGCAGTCCAAATTTTGGAGTTCTAGAATGCGACGTTCCAACGTCGTTTTAAGCTGGTTAAGGTTCATTGAACGCTGACGGCTCCAGTGGTAAATTGCCCGAAGCGTACGCCGGCACTTACGGTTAAGAACATCCGCCGGGTTGCCAAAGTCCAGCTTGTTCCAGTTCTTCTCAACAATTCTCCAAGCCGCCGGATAAGTAGTCCACACGTCCTCGAAACGCACCACCGCTCTGGAGCTTGGACATTGCGTGGGCAAAGAGTTAGGAGCAGCGGGGCATGGTCCGAGGCCACCCTTCCCATGTGTCGCACCGTCGCAAAGGGTGCATTCCGGAGGCCCTCCGAATTCATGAGAACACGGTCCAGACGGACCCATATTCTTGTTGTTGGACCAAGTGCAGCGGGGTCCCACAAACCCAAGATCATGCAGGTCGTTGTTGCTCATAAATCCCAACATTTCGAGAAGCCCCGCAGTTGGAGTAACCTGCTTGCCACCTTTTTCCTCAGCTTGGTCAATGTAGCAATTGAAGTCACCCCCCACAAGAAAGGGTGTAGCAGCCACTCCATAGTCGCCAATAGTTTCCCACACAGTGTGATGGAGGAGGTAATCTTTATCCGCATAAACCACCGCAATAGTCCAACACCGACAATCAGGAAAGGTGAGGGAGCCAAGAACCACTAGTTCATTGGCAAATTGCATATCAAATCTCATGATGCCCGCACGCCAGAGGACAAGAATGCCTCCCAATTTGCCAACCGAAGGAAAGTGAAAGAAGTTCCAACTGTGCCCAACCATCCTGTCGACATCTGCACGGTCCAACTGTTCAATTTTGGTCTCCACCAGACCAATGAAGTGCACATCGTTCTCACCAATTAGGTGACGCAGGTAGTTGCCCGTGCACTTCTTACGGGCCGCCCTACAATTCCAGAAAAGGAGCGTAGACATTACGACACCATAGGGGACGCGTCCCCGCCACTGTTATTAGGTCCCCCATCCTTTCTACGCTTCCTTGGAGCCTCCTCAATGGGTCCAAGGGCTTGAAGTTCCTTGTCAAAATGCGCCTTCGACGCCCCGAGCTTAGGCCGAGCCGGCCTAGCCCCGGCTTTAAACAACAGCGGTTCTATGATGCCCGGCCTTTTGTCCCCCTTGCTGGGTCAGAAGTTTTCTTTCATCCGAACAGCTTTGGGCTCCTGAACTTCACCCAAGTTAACTTGCCTCGGTGTGTTCTCGCCCAATGGCAGCTTAGCCTCAGGTGGCGACTTCTTCCCCTTGCGTGGAGCCACAAGATTCCACTACCCAAATAACTTCTCATCCTCCTGCCGGGTTGAGCCCCCCCCCCCCCCCCCCCCCCCCCCCCCCCCCCCCCCCCCCCCCCCCCCCCCCCCCCCCCCCCCCCCCCCCATTGCTGCATAGCGTAGCGGGAGTTGAAGAGCAATCCTGACCGGTCTTGTCCCCACTTAATACACCAAGGTTCAAATCCGTCCTGGATAGCCGGGAAGGCGGTATCAGAGTAATAGTCCCCACAACCACGCCATCACCCACAATTGGAGTTTTGTTGTTGGCCGACGAGCTCGCCTTACCATCCCCTAGAGGTTTCATCAATCCCGTTTGCGGACCCTTAGCCGGCCCGAGAGCAACAGGCGTAGCAGCGGGACGGCTCGGGCACTGCTCCCGTTTGTGCCCCACAAGGCCACATTCAAAGCACGAAAGTCCGAATCCCTCATACTCAGCATGTTGGTGGAAGCGACCTCTCCACCCATTAATCCAAATTCCCGCCTGCAGCTTCGAGGCAAGGTCCAATTTACACATATGCGGGCATACTCCCGTCTCCCTCTTGCCCCAGTCTGTGCATCAATCCATAACGGCTCACCGATCATGGAAGCGATTCTAATCAAATTATCTGGATCCCAATACTGCAGGGGGAGTTGCGGAAAACGGATCCAAACGGGTGAAGATAAGCCCGCTAGCGAGCTTGGGGAGAAATCCGGAGTCCATCGGTCGAGGCCCACAATATTACCACTAAAGAACCACGGTCCACCGCAGAGGACTGGGTCCCTTGCCTCCACAGTGTCAGAAGTGCAGGAGAAGCAATCGGTGCCGATAGTCAAAATTTGGAGGTCACCAAAACGGCCCCACTGCCGTCGAATTTCGGCCTCCAAGACGAAGAAAGGAAGACGACAGCCCAAAATTTTGCCAACCACCGCATTTTCAAGTAAATTGATACTATGCTCCACCAAGTCCATTTTGAGGTCAACCGCCACCCCATCGGATGAAAATTGCCCTCGTTTCACAGCTTTCGTGACCTTAATGTGGTCCGGACGTTTCCATGCATTCACAGTGGGAGGCCGGCCACTCGCCGCCATAGGCGGCCCAAAGATTCCAGCAGTTTTCACTGTAGGCGCATTTCCACAAGCACCTTGTGTGCCTTCCGGTTTGTGAAGAGGCAAGGTTCGGCCTGCACCCTCTCCGTTCACACCTACAGCACTATCATTTGGCAAGCTGCTGCCTACCCCAGCATCGGTCTTAGCCGGCTCAACCAGCCCATCCGCACCCAAGTTCATTTCAATGTCCCCACCGCTCGACGGGGCCTGATCGGAGAAATTATCCAGGAAATCCTCCATGCCTTGGTCCATATCTTCCATCAATGCCATACCCCCGTCCGCCTGCACCAGGGTCTTCGCATCCAACGCACCCAATGTTGCGCCCTCTGGGCAGCAGCCGCAGCTTCCGCATTGGCCGCCTGCAGCACCCGTTCCATGGCCTGCTCAAATTCCATGGCTGCTTCATTTGCCTCAAAGGTTGGATTGACCTTGAGCTGGATCTCAGCATCCCGCTCCACCAGGTTTTTCCCAGCCCCTACCCGGTTGCCATCCCGACTTGCCCTAGTCGGTGCCGTCCCCGCACGCGTGGCCCCAAGACCACCCGAAGCCGAATCGCCAGCTGCCTTAGTGCCCTTAGAGCCCCCGATGAACTCATCCCACCAGCTTTGCCACTCGCCGATCCTTTGCCTGCATCTTTACCCTAGCCAGCATTCCCTCCCTTCGCCGGAGAGCGTACTTCCACATACTTCATCCCGCCGCCGGAGCCAATCCCCGAACGTCGCCTGTCTCTGTTGCCACCACCCGAACCATCTCTTCCACCACTCCCGCCGGAGCGGGGAGGAGACCGCCTGTCTCCCCCCGCCATGCGCAGAGCTTCTCACACTAAAAACACTCTAGTGAGAGAAAGGAGTGGAAAGAAATGAAGAACTCCCCCCCCCCCAAGGTTTTTGGGTTCCTTGAAAGTTGCATTTGCATTACTAGATTAAAAGGTTACAAAATAACAAAACAAAGAGACTAAGCTCTAGTGCTATCAGCCTCCAACAAAGACATAAGGGAGGGGGGAATATCTCTACTATTAAAATCTCTCCAAATAAAATTCCCAAAACAAGCCATGTTGGCACAAAAATTCGCCGGGCGGTTTAGCTCTCTCGGGGCATGCTGAAAGATAACCAACTTAAACTCTAGCAGGAAGGAAAGATCTGGCCCGTCGGTCTGGACATGAAGCTTGCTGAGCCGGTTGAAAGCGGCTTGGAGCCATTGGATTGCAATCCGGCAATCACTTTCAATAATAATCTCGTCCAAGTTATGCATCCATTCCTCAATAGCCCCCTGAAAGGCAAGGCCGGCGAGAATCTCAGCCTTAGTCACATCCCATTGCTCCACTTGAGTCCCAACAGCAACCACAAGCCGTCCAGCATGATCCCGAACAATCACACCAAGGCCGGCGACAGCATTGGGGCGAACAGAAGCGTCCACATTAAACTTAACCCATCCAGGAGGGGGGGTGCACCAATAGCAGGAAGAGGATAGCCCAGAGGGCTGAGAGGTGCACCATTGCTCCAAGATTGGCATAACATAACATTTCGGCAGCATGGCCAACGCATTGGCTGCAAGGACCGTAGGCGTTCCAAAAGGTCTACCATGGACCTTGTCATTACGGGCACGCCAAGCCTGGTAGACAACATAACAGTATAGCCGCCCCCCACTCGGGTTTTTCTCAGCCGCTTGAGCAAGGCCACCCAGCATGCTATCCCAAGAAGTAAAAGCAGGCACCGCAATCCCCCATCCGTCCAGCACCCGAAGGATTGCATTCAGCATATCGCAGCTAACCGTGAGGTGCTCCACCGTCTCCGAGTTGTTGCAATTCCATGGGCAGTCCCCATGGTCATTAAGATTTCACCGAAACAGTCAATGGTTCGTGGGTATGGCCCCACACAGAATTCTCCACCAGAACAGCTGCCCTCTCGGGTGGAGCTTAAATTTCTGGAGCCATAGAAATTGGTACTGCTCTTGGTTGAAGTTCCCCTTATATGCCTGGGCCGTAATCGTAGTGCCAAGCGGCAAATTAACAAGTTCCGGGATGTCCTCACCGCCACTAACCCGGGTCAGAATAGCACAGATGCGTTCAGTCATCACTGGGCCAAACGAAGTCAGGACGAGCTCTCTATTCCAATCCAGGTTATCATCCAAAAAATCACTAACCATCCGGCCCTCAATTGCTTCTACCACAAAAAATGACGGCCAACGAGCCAGGCATCTATTGGTGATCCAAATATCTTTAAGGGCCTCAATGCAATTTCCATTCCCAATGCTCCAGCGGATGATGGGGCGCAAAGCCAATGCCCCATCCTTTATGATCTTCCGGTAACGGATGCACTACGTCCCGCCGGGACATTCCATAAGTCCAGCCCATATTTAGTGGCAATAGTCCTTCCAAGAAGCGAACCATTATTGTGCAACACATCCCAAGCCAGTCTGGCCCGTAAGGGGCTTTGCCAAAGTGAGGACGCATGGTGAGGAGGGAGACAAACTTCCCTCCACGAAACATAGTGCAGCCCTTTCTTACTTGGATTTTTCTGCCACAAAAATTGCTTAGCCATTCTCTTGATGGCGTTCAAGGTGCCAAAGGGGACCACCGTATGTGTCATGAGATACATTGGGGACGCAAGCAGCGACGTCCAGATTAGAGTGGATCTGCCAGCCATCGAAAGGTGCCTACGTCCCCACATGTTTACCTTATCAGAGACCGATCGCACCACCATGGTGAAATCCGACTTTACCAGCTTCCGCATAACCAGTTGGATACCAAGGTACTCTAGGGACTACACCCGGCGGAAGTCAATATCTCGAGCAATCCTTCTTTGCTTCTAGAGCGGGCACCTTTTGCTAAACAAAATTGCCGATTTGGCGCAGTTGATCCGCTGGCCAGTCCAGCTGCAATAGTCGTTCAGGAGAGCCATCGTCCTCCTAGCGTTACTTGTGCTAGCATCCAGAAAGACCAGCACATCATCCGCATACAGCAGATGCGAAACCGACGGGGCATTCCGAAAAATCTGCACTCCAATAGTCCCGCCGCGCTTGGTAATTGCCTTCGTGAGGAGCTCCGAGCAAAGGGTTGATAGATATGGCGAGAGGGGGCACCCTTGCCGAAATCCGCTCGAGCCGCCAATCCAGTCACTCCTACAACCGTTGATTAGCAATTGAAATTTAGGATAAGAAATGCAACGCATTACCCAGGTGATAAACCGCTCCAGGAACCACATAAGCTTCATCACATGCTCGAGGGTAGCCCAATCCATGCAGTCGTAAGCCTGCTCCATGTCAACCTTGAGGTCCATCATACCGGACAACTTCGTCGAATGTTGGAAGTTTCCAATAATTTCTTGCGCCAGAAGACCGTGGTTGGAAATAGATCGACCAGGAACAAACGCCCCTTGTTCCTCTCCGACAATACTGGAGAGCACCGGTTTCATTCTGTTAACAATAATCTTTGCAACCACCTTATAAAGAGACTGACAAAGGCTAATAAGGCAGAATTTGGTAGGGCCATCAGCATTCGGCACTTTAGGAATGAGGATAATAAGGGTCTCTTTCCACTCCTCATGCATAGTGCTAGTTGTAAAAAAGTCCCGTATTGCTCGCAACACATCAGTTTTAATGATATCCCAATAGAACTTGAGAAAGGAAGTGGTGATACCGTCCCGCGCAGGGGCACGGTTGTTTCCCATAGCATACACAGCATCCCGCACCTCCCCATCCGTGACTTCATCCATAAGGGAAGCTAGAAAATGTTCCAGAACCTTGTCATTCTCCTCAAAGACCAGCCAATTGAGGAGGCAAGCATTTCATTCCCTCCAGTTGTTCCGAAAGAAACCCGTGAACACCTCACGAATGGCCCCCGCATCCATGATCTGCTGGCCCAAGCTAGTCAGAATACTAGCAATTCGGTTGTCCCGGCGGCGGCCCGTGGCAACCATATGAAAGAAATGAGAATTCGCGTCCCCCTCCTCAATCCAACTAGCCTTCGTCCACTGTCGCCACCAAGTTGTAAGGCGAGCCAAGATGTCATTTAGATCACTGATGCAGCTATGCAACTCATCCTCACGCTCCCGGCACAGCCCGTCCGGCGAGCAGTCCAAATTTTGGAGTTCTAAAATGAGACATTCCAACGTCGTTTTAAGCCGGTGAAGGTTCATTGAACGCTGACGGCTCCAGTGGTAAAGTGCCTGAAGCGTACGCAGGCACTTACGGTTAAGAACATCCGCCGTGTTGCCAAAGTCCAGCTTGTTCCAGTTCTTCTCAACAATTCTCCAAGCCGCCAGATAAGTAGTCCACACGTCCTCGAAATGCACCCACCGCTCCGGAGCTTGGACATCGCGTGGGCAAAGAGTTAGGAGCAGCGGGGCATGGTCCGAGGCCACCCTCCCCATGTGTCACACCGTCGCAAAGGGTGCGTTCCGGAGGCCCTCCGAATTCATGAGAACACGATCCAGACGGACCCATATTCTACTGTTACCCTCCTTGTTGTTGGACCAAGTGTAGCGGGGTCCCACAAACCCAAGATCATGCAGGTCGTTGTTGCTCATAAATCCCAACATTTCGAGAAGCTTCGCAGTTGGAGTAACCCGCTTGCCACCTTTTTTCTCAGCTTGGTCAATGCAGCAATTGAAGTCACCCCCCACAAGCAAGGGTGTAGCAGCCACTCCATAGTCGCCAATAGTTTCCCACACACTGCGACGGCGGAGGTAATATTTATCCACGTAAACCACCGCAATAGTCCAACACCGACAATCAGGAAAGGTGAGGGAGCCAAGAACCACTTGTTCATTGGCAAATTGCATATCAAATCTCATGATGCCCGCACGCCAGAGGACAAGAATGCCTCCCAATTTGCCAACCGAAGGAAAGTGAAAGAAGTTCCAACTGTGCCCAACCATCCTGTCGACATCCGCACGGTCCAACTGCTCAATTTTTGTCTCCACCAGACCAATGAAGTGCACATCATTGTCACCAATTAGGTGACGCAGGTAGTTGCCCGTGCACCTCTTACGGGCCCCCCTGCAATTCCAAAAAAGGAGCGTAGACATTACGACACCATAGGGGACGCGTCCCCGCCGCCGTTATTAGGTCCCCCATCCTTTCTACGCTTCCTTCGAGCCTCCTCAATGGGTCCAAGGGCTTGAAGTTCCTTGTCAAAATGTGCCTTCGACGCCCCGAGCTTAGGCCGAGCCGGCCTAGCCCCGGCTTTAAACAGCAGCGGTTCTGTGATGCCCGGCCTTTTGTCCCCTTTGCTGGGTCGGAAGTTTTCTTTCATCAGAACAGCTTTGGGCCTCCTGAACTTTGCCCAAGTTAACTTGCCTCGGTGTGTTCTCGCCCAATGGCAGCTTAGCCTCAAGTGGCGACTTCTTCTGCGGCTTCTTCCCCTTGCGTGGAGCCACAAGATTCCACTCCCCAAATAACTTCTCATCCTCAGTGAGTGCCGGGCCCCCTGAGCCCCCCCATTGCTACATAGCGTAGCGGGAGTTGAAGAGCAATCCTGACCGGTATTATCCCCACTTAATACAACAAGGTTCGAATCCGTCCTGGATAGCCAGGAAGGCAGTATCGGAGTAATAGTCCCCACAACCACGCCATCACACACAATTAGAGTTTTGTTGCTGGCCGACGAGCTCGCCTCACCATCCCCTGGAGGTTTCATCAATCCCGTTTGCGGACCCTTAGCCGGCCCGAGAGCAACAGGCGTAGCAGCGGGACGGCTCGGGCACTGCTACCGTTTGTGCCCCACACGGCCACATTCAAAGCACGAAAGTCTGCGTCCCTCATACTCAACACGTTGGTGGAAGCGACCACTCCACCCATTAATCCAAATTCCCGCCTGCAGCTTCGATGCAAGGTCCAATTTAACACATATGCGGGCATACTCCCGTCTCCCTCTTGCCCCAGTCTGTGCATCAATCCATAACGGCTCACCGATCATGGAAGCAATTCTAATCAAATTATCTAGATCCCAATACTGCAGGGGGAGTTGCGGCAAAGGGATCCAAACGGGTGAAGATAAGCCCGCTAGCGAGCTTGGGGAGAAATCCGGAGTCCATCGGTCGAGGCCCATAATATTACCACTAAAGAACCACGGTCCACCGCAGAGGACCGAGTCCCTTGCCTCCACCGTGTCAAAAGTGCAGGCGAAGCAATCGGTGCCGATAGTCAAAATTTGGAGGTCACCAAAACGGCCCCACTGCCGTCGAATTTCTGCCTCCAAGACGAAGAAAGGAAGACGACGGCCCAAAATTTTTCCAACCACCGCATTTTCAAGTAAATTGATACTATGCTCCACCAAGTCCATTTTGAGGTCAACCGCCACCCCATCGGATGAAAATTGCCTTCGTTTCACAGCTTCCATGACCTTAATGTGGTCTGGACGTTTCCATACGTTCGCAGTGGGAGGCTGGCCACTCGCTGCCATAGGCAGCCCAAAGATTCCAGCAGTTTTCGCTGTAGGCGCATTTCCACAAGCACCTTGTGTGCCTTCCGGTTTGTGAAGAGGCAAGGTTCGGCCTGCACCCTAGCCGTTCACACCTACAGCACTACCATTTGGAAAGCTGCTGCCCGCCCCAGCATCGGTCTTAGCCGGCTCAACCAGCCCATCCGCACCCAAGTTCATTTCAATGTCCCCACCGCTCGACGGGGCCTGATCAGAGAAATTCTCTGGGCAATCCTCCATGCCTTGGTCCATATCTTCCATCAATGCCATACCCCCGTCTGCCTTCACCAGGGTCTGCGAATCCAACGCACCCAACGCCGCGCCCCTCCGAGCAGCAGCCGCAGCTTCCTGCATTGGCCGCCTGCAGCACCCGTTCCATGGTCTGCTCAAATTCCATGGCTGCTTCATTTGCCTCAAAGGTTGGATTGACCTTGAGCTGGATCTCAGCATCCCGCTACACCATGTTTGTCCCAGCCCCTACCCGGTTGCCATCCCGACTTGCCCTAGTCGGTGCCGTCCCCGCACGCGTGGCCCCAAGACCACCCAAAGCCGAATCGCCAGCTTCCCTTAGAGCCCCCGACGAACTCATCCCCGCCAGCTTTGCCACTCGTCGATCCTTTGCCCGCAGCTTTACCCGAGCCAGCATTCCCTCCCTTCGCCGGAGAGCGCACTTCCACATACTTCATCCCGCCGTCGGAGCCAATCCCTGACCGTCCAAGGTTTTTGGGTTCCTTGAAGATTGCATTTGCATTAATAAAAGCAGAAAGTACAAAAGATAAACCTAGGCCCTATCACTTTCACCTCTAAGTAAAGAGGCAAAAGCGAGGGGAGTACTATTACAATTTAACTCCTTCCAAACAAAATCTCCCTCCAAGGCTTTACGGGCACAATAATCGGCAGGTTGGTTGCTGAGCCGTGGCACCCTTTGGAACAGCAACTTCTTGAAGTAGCCAAAGAAAGACAAGTCCGGGGCTCCCTCCCAGTGGTGGAGAGGATGGAGATGGCTGCACACACCTTGCAGCCACGAGATGGCTTGGGAGCAATCCCCCTCAATAATAATTCCTTCACAATCAAACATCCAGTCTTCAACGAAGTCCTTGATTGCAGCAGCCGCAAGCAGCTCAGCGTGTTCAGCGTCCCAATGTTCAACCTTAAAGGAATTGATGGAAGGGCACCACTAGGAGTGGAGCCTGTGGCTTAATTTGACTCAACACGGCGAAACTTACCAGGTCCAGACATAGTAAAGATTGACAGACTGAGAGCTCTTTCTTGATTCTATGGGTGGTGGTGCATGGCCGTTCTTAG